>DWJN01000519.1:0-23436 GCA_018248895.1 Carystus phorcus
GCCTTCCTAACTATCGACAAACATATAACGCATACCATGTAACAGCTATGTTGCGACGTGAAAGAGGAACAAACAAATAAACAAACACACTTTCACATTTATAATATTAGTATGGATTTAAAAAATGATTATTTTTTAATAATCAAAGTTGAATAACAATATTTTTTATGAATTGAGTCACATTATTTTGGATTTTGTAATAATCTGTTTAACTAGACTTACACATAAAACGTTCCTAAATCGACTCTTAAATAATTCGACTTTAAAATTGTGCTCGGATCGTAGTTATTGAAATGCAACTAGTATTGGCAACTTTTTATAAAAGGAGACAATATCAACTATTTGAAGAGTTGGCTGGCTCAATGGCTGTTCATATGGACGGCTGTACCGCCATCTATGGTAAAAATGGTACCTTAGATAAGAGTTACAAAACAATACGACAGACGCTGCCAAGCCATTCGTAATTGTATCTTTGCAAGGTCATTACGTTGTTGGAATAACTATTAACTTTAAATTATTATCGCATGCCAGCAGAAATTGTCTGTTAAAGTCAAAATTATACTGTTTCGATTTTTATAATAACACCAATATCAATTCTAAGGTCAACAACACGTCCTTAACAAATGTGTTATGACATTCATATCAGACCAAGAACATTTTTAAATAATAGTTTTAGTTAAATATCATTTTAACGGCAGCATTCGAAGCATTTGCTGGACCGTATCGTTGTCTTATGACTCAAATTTATACTTACTTATAATACGACTTAAACAAACTTAATCTAGTACGGTTTTGTAATTTATTAGCGTTAGTTATAGCAAAATATATATTAAAATAATCAAAAAAATAGACAACCCTAACACCACAGTCAATAATAAAAACAACATGTTGACCTTACGCGTTACGTTATGCGATCTTGATAACATCGTGCAACTCAGTACTCAGTTTGTTCAAGTCAATCGCAGCTAAAGCACGTATTTCACAATGTCCGAGACCGAATCAACATTCTGGGACGAATTAACTAGCCCAATCAACTTAGTTCTTGTGTCTATCATTGTGTACCTTATTTATAAGATTGTAAAGTCACATTTCGAAACTGTGGAAGTGGCCCCCCCTCCCCCGGAGATGCCTAAACTCCGTAAGGACATGACAGTGGCTGAATTAAAACAATACGATGGAACGAACGCTGAAGAAAGAGTTTTGTTAGCAGTTAATCAAATAATATTCGACGTGACGAAGGGAAAGAGATTCTATGGACCTGGTGAGTAAGCTGAATTTTATTTGACGGTGATTGCTTGATAATACTATCAAATTGATAACGACTGTTTGGAACGTTCGAGATTTTTTGAAGTACATCGGATCTGCGTGCATGCGCAGTTAAAATAAGTACCTACTATAAGCACTATCGCCATGGGTATAGGTACTTCGTTCGCATATCAAATGCATAGCTTAAAATCAAATTTTATTTTCATAGTGTTAAATGTAAATATACCACTAAATATATTTTTATGATAAACGTGGTAAATTATTTTTGTACTAAGTTTTATTCAAAAACATTTTGACGAAATGGTTTATCGGTATTTGAATTTGAAACATCTTGTTAGAAAATCTTCGACTAGTTAGTGCCGAATGTAATTATGGTAGTTCGTTGACGGGATTTCAATTTCGATCAACGGTCCTGGAAGTTCGAAGAATGTAGGTTAATTGAAATTACGAAATTCGTGACTTCATAATTTATATATTGACAACGTCATAGCTTCGTCAGTTAATCCAAACTTCAAAATTTATAGGATAAGAATTATTAGTTTTCGCTAAGAATGACAATATAATAAGTGATAAATCATATTGTCTATTTATGTCACTTCGTTCATTTTGTCTTCTCCGAATTTCGTCACTGCTCACAAAGGCTATGTTCTATAGACTCTAGATAACTTAGTTTCTGAAGAAATTTTGTAGTTGCCTAGCGTTTATTTACTATTTTATGTATGGATGATTATGGATGTAAACTACTTAAAAAAGCGTAACAAAACGAAATTAAAAGAACGTCTTTGAAATAACACTGTCGTCTAACCTCTATTGACGTATGTGGAATACAATGATAGTCAAAGTCCAATACAGAGGCACGTGAATAGTTTATTTCTGAACTATTAACGAATTCATGAATGCTTCTGCTCTTGGTTTTTACGCGTACTAACAGTCACATAAAAAAACTTGAAGTTCTTTTTCTTTGCAAACGATATTTCATTTTAAGAATTAGTTCCTTGACGAGGTTGCATTGTCAAGTATAACAAAAATATCTACTTCAATAATCTTTGTAATATCTTCAAGAAACTAATCAAAAATACAGTTACTGTTACAGATGTCACATTATTTTTTTATGTTTTAGTTTTGTATGTTGTATTTTTATGTATTGTAATAACGTTACGAAATAATTGATGACTGAAATATTATCAACAAACTGAGATGCTATTGCAATATTGTTTCAAACAACGAACGTATCGTTTTTATGTCATCAAGTTTATTTTGTTTACAACCAGTGCTGTTTGTTGTGTGTTTTGAGTTGTTATCGATATACATCGAAATGAGACTATACTTCGATGATATATTGGGGTGGCTAAGAATGCAGACATCAATCCCATCCAGGGTGTAAGTCCACAAACGCCGACCTGCTTCTTGGTAGGGCTTCGGGTTAGGATAATATTATCAGTATTATTATTATGTAGTATTATTACTGGTATTATTAAGTAAGGTATTCTATGAAGCCTAGTTACCAAACTCTTGCTTGAGTCAGCCGTCAAAAGGTTCGTCGTATTCCGACCTGGAAGTTGAGAGCTAATATTTTCTAATACCATTTACCATAATGTAACTCGTCTTCTCGTTTGTCGTTTAGTTACATAAAAAACTAAATGAACTCTGAATCCAAATTGCGGAAAGTCATTGAACATGTGTTCAGAAAAACTAAATTAACTTTTTGACAAGTTTTTAAAACCTACTTAACATTATTTATTAGAAGTCAAAGAATCTACAAAAAGTTATTATTTATAATTGTAGTATTATCTTAAAAATTCAAATTACGAGTTCATTATTTCAATAACCCGCTAAAACGATACTATGAGCAATACGGTGTCTTATCCTTCGGTGACATCGTATGCAAGTGTAGTAGAAAATAAAGTAATAGTCGGTGGACTGATATTTACATGTATGTGACGTCATCTTAGCAATCAGGATCGTTTTGTGTCACGTGACCAACGTCTACGAAAGTATATTTTTAATTGTAGTTTTTTAGATAAAATAATAGTTTAAAAATATTGAACTGCAGAAAATTTTAATAATTCATATCGTATAGAGATGTATAATAAAGGCTTTATTCATAATATTGTCGAATACCCAATTCTGTATATTCAGTTTTCTTTCTATATCGGTTGGTACAGCAATTGTAACAGACGTTATCGCAAACTTGTTACCGTTGTGTTATCGCCAAAGGCAAGTACCCCATATAACGACCTCCTTCTACCCAGACAAGTCAAACCGTCTTAGCCAAACCATTTTAATATATGCTTCTTTGATGATTAAATAAGAAAAATTGATACACTAACAATTTTGGGTTTTTTATTGAAATAAAAGCTATTTAAATGAAAGTGGATTATTTTGCTTCTTTTAATATTTTATTTAATTATATTCAAATATTTTGAATTAGTTGAATTTGTGTTTTATTTTTAGCACCATAGCTTTACTGTACAGACAAAAACACTACTTTAAATATGATATTGGATTGAGTAACTGTTCTCACTATTACAAGACTAAACGCAATGATATTTCCGTCCATTTTGAGCACCATTCTTTACTTCTCTGGAGTATACTCATAGAACAGACTATATCAATAAATTATGTATTGTACCTGTCGCGGTCTCTCGGGATAGAGAGTTAACCAGTACACTATTAATATGATGAATGATGTCATTAAAATTAATTAATGATAATACTATTATGCATAGTATTATTAATGTAAATTGTGCTACTACTCACTCTCCGGTTCAAGGTAATTAGAATCAATTACCACCAAGCGTCCGATCGTATGATCGCGAGACAGTTTCACGGTCGGTGAATAATGATCTGTGTACACGTATTTTGTGTACATACACTCATACTAATGATAAAACCGATAGGGACTTGAACATTAATTATTATTTGAAAATAATACTGGTTTTGTAATTAACAAGATATAAATAGAAGACACATAAATATAATCGTTTTATGAATGGATTAAGAATCGTCTTTAATTACGCTGTTTTAAATACAGATTTCGAAGTCCTACGCATCAAGTAAATGAGTCATGCATCAATTAAAATGCGCATCAAGTAAACTCTTCAGAAATCGCTCAAATTATATGGGATTACATGACAAGCTCTATTTTTCGAGTAAAAACAGAATCATCTAAATCGATACAAGCAGCAAAAATTTATCAAGTGACACACAAAAAAATACAGACGAGTTGAGAACCTCCTCTTTTTGTGAAGACCCGTCACAGTGTCGAGTAGGGTTGCCAGATCCAGGCTGATAATTTCCTGGACATTTCTGGGGCCACGAACGGAATCAGTTTTGGTTTCCGGTCCGAGATTAAACTAAGTAGGAATTACCTAGAACTATTAGTTGATAAAAACAATACTGTTTTAGGAAAATCTTTTTAATTATACTAGACTGTTAAATACAAAAAAAATGTAATTCAACTTTTCTAATTAACTTTCTAAGGCTTAAATGTTTGTAATAAAAACTAGTATTTTTTCATTCTGGAACAGTAAAGCAAAATTACTGGACACGGGACAACACGCGAATTTCCGGGACAATCCCGGAAATCCCGGCCAACTGGCAACCCTAGCTTTGAGGGTCTCCATCCATCTTGAATCTTGTAATCCCCGTTACTTATGGTACACTCTGAGCTACTAACGACGTTTTTTCGTCTATTAGTGGTTGCTGGGCTTCGTACCAGTTCAATCACGATAGTAATAGAGTGGTAGAGTATTTCACCTGCCCACTATCACGGTTCAAAGAATCTTTATTTCTCAAAAGACATACACGGTCACTTAAAATGAGAAAATTAAACATAATTATAGGGCATGGTTGTGTTCAGCGAAATTGTCGACGTACTAGCGTGAAAAGTGTGTATGTGTGTGTGTGCTGGTGTGTGTGTGTGTTCTTGTTTTAAAAATGAACGATAAATGTTCTTTGCTTGATTCGGTTGCAATGTCGCGGTGCCACAAATAATGTGGTTCTCTTGTTTCTTGTCTGATCAACAAAGCATTTATGATACTTTATGAGCTAGTGATCGTGGATGAAGATAAGACCTAGACTTCTGCTCGTTTGATGACTGTTTACTGAACACTAAACAGATTTAGATTACATTGTGAATTGACTGTATAGGTATTAATGATACTCTGGTACAATGACTAATTATCAATAGAAGAAAAGTCATAGATAAGTCGTAGGTGTTGTTATTATATATTTTCTGTATGCATCTGCGATAGAAGCGAACCTTTTACGGAGGTTTGAATGTTTTTGAGTTTTAAACGTTTGGTTTCTATTCATTCTACATCGTGCAAGCTACTCTAATTCAGTTATTTGGTCTGTCATTTACTCTTTTATTTTATGTTATTTTCTATTATAATTTAAACAGTTGTTATGTATCTTTTTAAGTAAATTTCTGATTGCATCATGATGGCATAACATGACAACAAACAAATATGTCATTCATTTCCTTTGAGACTCTGTAACCGTATACGATCTTTTGTAGTGTGTTTATTGAAATAGTTCAGTTGTTAAGCGCTTTTTAAATTTAGAAAACTATTTTTACAATGCTAATCAGCAGCGGACAAACAAAATAATAAATACCGTTCAACCGAAAACTATGAAAATGTATACGCGTGTATATGTATATTTTGTAGAGAATGTTTTTTTTTCTGCAAGTTTTTAGTCTAGAACTTTGACACATTACTTAATTTTTAGACGGTATGAAGTTCGCGGGTTCAGATTATTTTATATATTAAATATTTATAAATACTAATACATTTTATAATAATAAACAAGTAACACTTTTGAAGTACTACTAGACCAAAAGGTGTATACGACAACTCATCCCTTATACAGCTCAATTCCCCCTAGTACCTTTAATAACATTCATTCCTTCTCACTTATTATATATATTATGATATTGTTCATTCCTTATTGGTATAATTATTATGATTGTTAGATAAGTTTTATTTTTAACTCAATTAAAAACAGACTAGAAATTATGATTGTGCGAGCGTTGTGATGAAAAAATAATTACAAAATTTAATTAAATGACATCTACTTTTATACTTCACATTATTTCCAACGCTACAATATAGCAACAAGCTAATTCATTTCGTAAATTGAAAGAATGACTACTGGGTATATTGTAAGTTGTTTTCATATTATCATCATTCATCATATTAATGAATGACTAAGCAAGTGATTGTAATCGTTTGAAATTATGCCTCGTTTCGTGATTAATTTTTAAGTAATATATAATATTCGCAGATAAAATTAATTGGAATACTGCACGAATTTATATCTATAAGTTCCGTTTTTTATGTAAAATTGATGTAAGACAGTGTAGTATTATAATTATTGTACTAGTACCACACATTTGTAAATTTTGCGTGGTTGCTATAGGCTATTGGACTCATATTGACGGTATTGATGAATAATTAGTTTCAATTGATCGCAATAAAATGATTGATTGGAACATATTGGTAAGATGCATACATTGTTTCTCTTTTAGTTACTTACTGTGATTTCAAAGATACATTTTTGAAGTGTTGTATAACCTAAACCGAGTATATTGCCTCTACCTATTCCACTAATAATGCTAATTTGCTTGCGTGCTTATTTTCATAACCATATCAGCTTTCATGCCACGGAATGTCTACATTCGAGAATACTATGCGCTAGAAACGGCTTGGTAAACAGAAAATTTTTAATTGTTTAACTAGGTCTTAGTATTAAGTTTGAATCTAGTCACATGATTGAAAAGGTAAAAGCCATCCAATCATCTGGTCTAGCGCTTTCTCCCCGTGTTCACGTTTTTTGTGAATATGATGAAACAGACTTACAATGTACTAGTAGATATCCCTTACAATGACATAATTATGTATCTTTAGTGAGAATAATGTTGTCTCTATTAACCAAAGTAAGTATTTAGCACAGTTACAGATTTCTTTGGTAGCCACATGATCATAAGTGGTCACCGTCAGCCATGGAACTCAGTACCATCAATTACTGATGCGTTGCCGGAAAAGAAAGATGTGAGACGAAAGAAAGTACTGAGTCCAAAGCTCTGAAAGATAATAAAAATATTTAATATTAAGTCATTATGACTTAATATTAAATATTACTAATATTTGTTTCGTTACTAAGTTCGTTAAAAGAATTCGACTTAGATCTCTCATGCAACCCGACGTTCATACAGAATATCATGCTTCTACTTTGAATGTTTATTTTTATACAAAGACGCAATTTCTACTCAAGTTACAGGATTTATAAAGAAATACATTTTTAGTTCGCGCTTGCGTAATTGCAGTCGTTTCCTCTTCGCTTACCATATCCGTTGCAACTTCGTTAAGAAGCGGCACGAAATGCACTTCTTTTCTGCACTTCTTTTTATTTGGACTCATTTCCACGATTCTTTTTTATTTTTGCCGACCCAGTGTCATTTTTCGTATTTCATTAAAAGCAGTTTTCTGGGTTCCCCAAAAAGTTTGGTAGTTTTAATGATGTAGACTAGGTCACAGTTTTACATACCAACTGTATGTTTGTTTAATATATGTTTTATGCTATATTCTGAGATATCAACTAGCAAGTTACTATATTAGGTACGTATTATATTTCCTGACAGATTCGAATCACCTTAATAGGCGTGCCTCCCTCAAGCAACCTTCAACCTGAACATAATGTTTGTTTAAATTATAAATAAATTATTGTAATTATTAATTTGATACTTTCATAGTATTCAGAATAATTTTCTCAACGTAGTCACTATTATCCATTGACATCCATAACACCAAATGCTTACTTATTTTCAAATGTATCTTATTAACAACAATTCAGTTTCGGCAATTATATCTCTTAATAAAGAGCAAAAACTTAATTATATGAAAATTAAGACAGGCCAGAAATTGTATTGTAATGCTTTGAAGCAATTATTTTCCTGTAATTCGTTTTGAATAATTCTTTTTAAAAGACTTTGATGTTCTTTCAATCAGATCTTGTATCCTATAAAATTTCATTAAATTGTTGTGAAAACTTTTTTTATTAATTATAAGTAAATGCTCAAATACATTATAATCGAAAGGGAACACCGGCGCGGGCAATTTATTCCAGTCCTTTAATATTTGATGATAACTTTCTTTCCAGGTGGTCCATATTCCGCTTTCGCAGGCAAAGATGCGACAAGAGGCTTAGCTACCGGCGAGGTGGCTGCAGCAGACAAGGAGTGGGATGACGTCAGTGACTTGACTCCTGATGAAGTTTCTGCTGCCAAAGAATGGGAGGATCAGTTTAAAGGTAAATTATTAATTTCTATGGTAATATCCATAACACTAACGATGAAACGATGAAGAAATTACTTCTGATAAAATTTGTACTTCAGAATATTTGTTTAATACTTTAATATAATTTAATTGACAGTGATGGTGCATTTTTACCATTTTTTCACTATATTTGAATAGAAAATGTGTTGTTGTAATATTGTTCTTATTTTCTATAACGTTGTAAATTTATTTGTTAAATATTGCTATATTTTTGTTTTCGTAACAAAGTATCCGACCATTTATATAAAAGTAAAAACAGAGTGAATAACGTTAGTAGTAATGCCTTCAACGCAGTAAGATCTTGGAAATTCGAATATTCAGCATTTGGGTAGGAAGTAGGTAGCGAGTTTGCTCCATCTGTCATGTGGGATAAAGAGCCCGACCGTGTTGAGGCAAAGTCACCCAATTTGGTTTAGTAAAGCTTATAAGGGAACTTGAAACTGTAACGAAACTTCCCTTTGTCGTGTTTAGGATTGTATACGAACTGTAAAATAAATCACGCGTAAACCAATTACCAATGCTTCGGTTTTGTAATGTTCTTTATGTATGTAATTGAACAAGTTATTAGAGCACACGTAATTGACAATTGAATATCTGATATAACGTAAAGCCAACTCACATGTTTCTATCATAGCATATATTTGACGTTGCTCATAGATATTGTGTTCTTCACAGAATATTAGCTTTTGAGCTAATCATAATGATTTCTATATTTCACTTCTGAGATGGAGATATTATTTGTATTTTGTGTAGCATAGAATTTAAACCAAAGCACGTTTAAATCAAATACTAGATTATTTTTCTCTAATTATTTTTACACCTTCAACCCACATCTTCAATATGCCGCTTCTATGTTCTGCGTGTTAGTACATCATTCCCTAATTACGTTTGATAACCGAATGCTTTTGAGTTAATATCCTGTGATATTCTATGACCTAGTTGTGCGTTCTATCTGAACCTACAAGTTGCATTACTAAACATGCATTTACATACATACAAATTTTGTCAGCATATTATGGTAAAGGAATAAACCACAACAGCGGTATTTTACTCAACTTTCAGAGAAATACGACGTCGTTGGAAGGTTACTGAAGCCAGGCGAGACACCAAAAACATACGCTGATGAAGACAGTGAGGACAAGAAGTCACAATAAATCATTACTTTATATTCATTGTGATATTTAGAAGTAATCGGGTATTTTGTATTAAAGTTTTTGTTTGTTTAGGTATACGTGTTTTTATTCTATTACTGGCTTTAGGTATCATTAGATTAATCTCTTAATTATACAATCTTATTCACCCAACTTATTATCATATTCACGACTAGGACTGTAGTATTCGAATGAGTTAATAGAAGCCTTAGTATGGTTTATCATCCCGAAGTAATCATGACATTTGCACTTAAAAGCCGCTCTAGCATTCGACGCCAATTACCATAAGGTAAAATTGATGCCAAGCACGAAATTAAAAACAAAATGAATTGTACATTAGGGTGTGGTAATGGATTATGCAAATCCACATATGTATATAAATTGTCCGTTTCATATTTTTGTAAAAATGTATACGTACATTGAACCTCGATTCCGACTATTAGCCTAAGTTAGACCACCTATTAGTTTGTATATCTATGTAGTTATAATATCACTGTTCTTGTCCTATTTTTGTATTCGGCACAGTTAAATTAACTAAGTTCGTAAAGGAAACCGTCCTAAACCAAACAAAAAAGACAATTACAGTTAAACAAATGTACAATTTCACAAGTTTTAATGGCACAAACGAGCCAGTTAGTTGAGGAAACGTCATTATTGTTTACCGAGCTGCCTTACGGCAACAGTGGCACGCGAACCATGAACCACAACTCGGGCATATTTCATTGCAGAAAGTTTAATCTCTTTTGCAAATATCGCAGACTTGGCTTACAGTGAGCTGCCTACGTCGGAAGCGTGATTATTGTATTCCAAGCTGGCTTTAACGTATTAATAATAGCAAAACTTGCTGTTCCCTAGCTAGTTCAGCTGTAGAAACTTTGATTATTGCTAATGTAGTCTTGTTATTACTTAAGACCAGTGTTTGATAAGTAAGCAATGTTATTTTTAAATCTTATTATTGGAGATTTTCGTTTTAATATTGTTTTAATATCTTTCCGTGAGGCCTTCCTGCCCTACCATTTGGTAGCTTGAGTCTGCCGCCAAATGACTTTTTTTTTGTTTATTATAAAATTTATAGGTTAATGCTTGACATCAACTCCACGTGATGGTAAGTGGTAAGAATGTCTAAGATGGTGGACGCATTAACTTAGTAAAAACCTATTCACTCCCCTCTTAAAGACTCCCACGTTATAAGTTCCCGGGAACACCTATTGTCTTGAGACAGTTCTTGTTTATGTAGGTAACCAACAATCGAGTAGACGAAACATACAATAGTGTGTGGTCATCTTCTTTAATTGACATTATCAACACCAAAGGCGTCACTAATGCGTTACCAACTAAAAAGAAGAGAGAAGACAGAAGAAAAGTACTGGCTTTAAAACTTTCTTTGCTTTCTACGGCAATTCACCAAGAGAATAAAGTTATCATTGATATCTATTTATGTTATTTATTTATTATTTTTTTTCTTAAATTAAATTAATCCCTTCAACAATCCCTACGATGAGTAGTCTTAGAAGAAGAAGCGGCAAGAAACTCCCGAGTCCCGAGGAGATTTTTCCTACTTACAGTTATAGGCAGCACTTGAGCTTACTTAAAGTTTTATATCAAATTCGTGTCCAGGCATTTTTGTTTTTTAAATATTCATGTCATTTGTAATAACCTTTTGACGTACGACTACTAATATCATTAGATTTTAATTGAAAATATGACATTCCAGTCAATTCTAACTATTCCTGTAGTACGGTACTTAAAGTTAAAGAAATATTAAAGAATAAGAAAATTTGTCTTTGCAGTAAACAATTCAAGAAGTGCTATGCTCAAATATTTGGCACAAACCGTTGGGTTTGTGATAATTAAATTTTTATAAACATTGTGTTAAATAATGATTACAAGGTCGTAAGAAACTACCACATAATTAAAATAAGTCTTTACAAACATGAATTGGAACGACATTAACAAGAGACCTAAACTTTAAATCAATCAATTTCAACAATTAATTAAAACTTTGCCCAAATCTGGATTATTTTAGTTCAAACAACCTATTACCATCCAAAATAAATTAAGTATTTCAGACAGATTCTTCAATGAGAGATGAAAGATATCACAATTTAATTACTTCGTCATTGTTTTAATTATCGAATCTGTCCAGAATATTATTATAAAGAATCGTGATCCGACATACACTTCTCGCTTCTCAAGAAGTAAAATTAAAGAATTAATTACGTAAATTAACTAAATTATATTAAAGAATTAAACATTATTAATGTGAATATATCTACTTATGTATTCACTAAACACCTTTATATACATCAATATAATGTAACTAAATAAATAATTTTCGATTATTGTAGGAATCTAGGATAAATGATATTCCCTTGTACTTTTTCTTATATTTTTTTAGCCAATCGTCCATCAGCCATCAGTATTCTATACGATATTAACCAACTCAAAACTAAACAATGATGTTTATTTTATACTCTATCCTTGGTACAATGAATATCTCTAAATTGGCATAGTAAATATGTGTATACAATTTATGTCACAGTAAATAAAAACGTATTAAAAACATTGTTGTGCCGATGAGAGATATTTAATGCACGAAATTTATTTTTTCAAACAAATTTAATAAGCATTATTTTGAGAAAAATATCCGATATATTTGTAAATTGGTATATGCTTAAATTTACATTCAAAGCTTTACAAAACTGTCTGGAGCGTGCACGATTCTGACTTGACTGGTTTTGTTTATTTTTTGCTTGATCCCACCTGACCGCTATTTTTCTTACCGTGACCTAAACAAACATAATTAAGAGAATAAGGCCACCAACATTTATTTTCTTCGCCTAGGCGGTTTCATTCGCCTCATTTTTGTTTACTAAATCTGTTTACAGAACTAGTCCCCTACTTTCATGATTAAAGGGCACGGTAATGACAACTTGACAGTAAACAGTAGGATTATAAAATCGTAGCAACACAGTTTACCCAAAGGTATGTAGGTACTACATGAGTAAAAGTAAAGCATCATAGTAGAAAAACCTTACCTCAAAATGTTATTACTCTTTACCTTGTTTCTTTTTTTTACCTAACATTGTTGTTGGGAAAGGCTCAGGCCCCTTTAACCTACCTAATTTAGGGTTAATTCCTGTGTGATATTCTGTAATGAGTTACTTTTCTAAATATTTCATTAATTCAATAATAATAATGAAGACATTCTTACATCAATCATGATTTAATCAGGTTCGTGTCCATTAAGCAATAAGTGACGTCCATAATATAATTGCACAATATGTCCGACTCCACACGTTACGTCACAGTTACGTCACATCCGGTGCGTCTCAGCACTCAGCAGTGATTGCCTACAGCCCATTAATGGCCCACTATTGAGCACGGGTATCTCCTCATCATTGAGGAGGTCTAGAGCATACTCCACCACGCAGCTCCAACGCGGATTGGTGGAGGAGTTAGTGTCCAACCAAGTGTCGAATGTTTTTAAACCGCCCGAAGGCTTCCGACATGGCTTGACGACTGCTATGTTCATAGCAACCGGGAGCGACGGCCTAACGTGCCCTCTGAAGCACGGAAACGCTTAAGAAGTTTTTGCCACAAGCGGTCACCCATCCAGGTACCGACCGCGCCCGCAGTTGCTTAACTGTCGATCGCATAGGATCGATGCGAGCCGCCGGGCTATGAGCGCAGCAGTGATTGGCCTTCGTCATATTAGACAGTATAGGTATAATATTGTATAGTCCTTTGGGAAATGCAGGACTTTCAAAATCCACATGAAGAAATACTATCTATGAAATTGTATTAAGTAAATAGATTCAAATTAAATTATTATTAATATATCGAATTTCTTATTTTTTAGATAATAATAACAAACCTTTATTTCGATCAACTAAGGATTGTAATTAATTACAAATCATAACAATAATACATTTAATAATTATAAATTTTACGAATACAGTTATTATATTTTTTTAGATTTTATTACAGAAATTTATTCTTATTTTTATAAAAGTAAACCGAAATAGAATGTTCATACTTATAGACACCAATTTCAACCCATTACGCGATTTATTATCCAAAATCCTTATAGACTTTTCAAAAGATATAACAGACGTTGGAAATAATAAAATAGGTTTTAACGTTTACGTTTAGCATTAAACATTCGAAATACAGTTTTATTTATTGAACTATAAACTCTGTTTATAGTCCGTTTATTTATTTGTTATAGTCTTAAATATCAAACATTAACATTAATGACTATAATAGGTAGATGCCGACCAACAGAACTAGACAAGTGCAGTGCAATTTCCGAGCTAGCGGTGTTACTACAAAAGGCACTAATCTGTGGAAGGAAATCCGTTGTACGCTTCATTTCATTCTTCTTAGCCTGAAGATAAAATCTAGGGCAAAACATTTTTTCCTTCTTAAAAGGTATTATACATTTTAGTTGGCGTTCACCTAGAAAACATGATTATTGGAATGTATAAAATTGATCGTATTATAAATGGCTTTCCACATTACGATACAAAGTTATTTCAGATTAATTATACAAATAGGACAATAAGATTAAATCTAAACGGTTGCTGAAATTAATGTAGAATCATTATTGCTACAAGTGAAATATTTTATTTATTTATTATATTTTCTATTTTAAACATGGCATATATAATTATGTCATCTCTTAAAAAAGGGAAATGGAAATGCCTTATTTGCTTTGTCAGTCGTGGATTGATGTGAAAATAGCTGATAGTAGTAGTGAAATAATTAAGAAATATGACTTCTATACGACAAGATTGTATACCAATTTGTAGTAAATATGTCTATACTTTATATTTTGTGATTTTTAGGTGGAATACTCAGACATCCTTGAATTCGAGAAAGAATATGATGCTGGTAATACACCTTGCTAAACAACAAGAGAAATCCTGGTCTAGGCTTTATAAAAAATGCTAAATATCGATTGTAATTTAGTTTTAACGTTTCCGTTGCTGGACTGTAAAGCAAAGCGTTACTGACATTTCTGACACTTTCAACGTCCAACGACAATGGTAACAACCTTTTTTATGTAATTCGTTGATAAACGAGACGAGCAGTATAATGCCAATTGGTCACCACAAAATTGATCACTAAAACTTTGTTGGTCAAGGAAAAAGATAAGAAATAAAGTACTCGCTCTCAACATCCAACGGGCACTCGGCAAATAAATTGGCAGTTGACTCAAGAGAGTGGTAGCCAGCGGGCTTCACAGAAAGATGACAATATAAATAACATTCCAAATCTGAAAAATATTGCTATTAATTCAAAGCACAAAATTTGTGGCCTTTGAATAAGTACTTAAAATGCTTTGAATTTTAACACAAAATTAAAACAAATTACTGATCCCTTCCTAAGTGGACCGTTACCTGCGGTTTTGTTTCAGAGTACCAAAGGGTTATATTTGACTTT
This sequence comes from Carystus phorcus, assembly GCA_018248895.1. Classification (NCBI taxonomy): domain Eukaryota; kingdom Metazoa; phylum Arthropoda; class Insecta; order Lepidoptera; family Hesperiidae; genus Carystus; species Carystus phorcus. The sequence goes on from DWJN01000519.1 coordinate 15,206, forward strand.
AAAAAATAATACAAATTTAAATAGGTATAAAAGACTAGAATATCTAATTTTATGTGATAAAATCTCTTAACGTGAAGCTACTTTAAGTGTTTTATTATAAACTGTCCCGTTCAAGTAGAAGTTTGTAGTGAAGACGCTGCTAGCGGTAGTTCAATAATAGCTCGGTCGGAAGTTTAATATCCTGCGATTCGGGACTGAACCTCGGGCTATTAAATTATTAAAGAGTTTGGTGGCTAGTGAAAAACTGTTGAGAATAATTTTCGAACTATCCAGTGAGGATTATTACACAGATTTATTACATAATATAAGTTGTAAAATCAAATGTCATAGTTACATTATGGCAATAAATGTCCCTGCAGTAAAGTTCTGTAAAAGAAAATATATTCAAAAAGATTTACCTTTAATATGTTACCATTCACATAAAGCTACATAACAACATATACTGACAAGCATAAACTTTCAACACACCACATTCTCATAATTAAAAATATATGCTAATTCTGGCTTAATGACAACTTCATTTACAATCCACTACGCTGCGAGTCACATTTTATTCTGAGTCTAGTTGGCTTTTATTTTCTTGTATTTCAAAGCGGCTTAAGTTATATTTCCATATTACAAAATAAGAACTCTGTATAATGTTTGAATTTAGATACTCAAATATAAAATACCTTTTAGACAGATTTTCTTTAACGTTGTAATGTTTCTGTTAACAAAACTATAAAAATATAATACTCCTATTAGAAAGACATAAAAATTTTACTTTATTCATTCAAATGTTATAATATTCTTTTTGATTTGTTAATCGAATTCGAAAAAAGGAGAAGGTTCTCAATTCGACTGTATTTTTTTTGTGTTTTACTTCGTAACTTTTTACTGAGTGTACTGATTTGGATCTTTCTTTTTATATTAGAAAGCTGGAGCTGTGCGTGGTCTAGTTTAAATTTGACATCTGACTAGTCATTTTTAAATCAACCCTAATAATGCTCATTAACTTGATGCGTATGACTTCGGAATCAACATATTTACATACATACAATCACGCCTTATTCCCTTCGGGGTAGGCAAAGACTACTACCTTTCATTAGCTACGATTCTGCCACACTTCTCTCACTTTATCTTACATCACTCTTTTCATACAATAATTTTCCTTTATGAACATATTTAATACGGCATATATGTTGTTTATAACAGTCACATGATTTATCATTAAAAATACTGTCACTTAGGAAAAGTATGACAAGCCTTTGCCATTCGTACCATTTGGGAATCGGAGTAACAAAAGTTGTCGCCAAACTAATACATCGTGATAAGAATTTGTGAGCAACAGCGGCAGTAACTCTTCATGTTGTAGTGTCGCCCGGGAACTTATATCCAGATGCTCATATAACTTTATTTCATGCTAGATTTTGCTACCGACAATGTGTTAAATAATTCTCATAATCCCCTTGCTCATTTTTACTGCGGTCTTGTAACTTTTTACATGGAACTGCGAATATATATTTATTTTACAGCAAAAACTCTCAAATTAAACATGTATTACAATAATTTTTTTTAAGTCACATTGGTTTAGATTCCGTCAATGTTTTTCACTCGCTATTTTGAATACGTTAAATGTAAAGATGTAAATTTTCGATAAATTAAAAAGTGAAATAATATGCCTTTACCAGGTAATAATTTAAAATAAAAAAAATATGGCAGTTTTTGACACGCGAATTTTTAACTAAGCCCAATCCAATCCGGCCTATATTGATGTAAGATACAATAATTTACATTATATACATTTTATCTATAAATAAACAAATAAATATCAATAAATAAACAAATGATGGTAACAAGTAATACTAATGCGTCAAAGTACATTTTAATTGATTATGTCACTAATTCAAGTTAAGCAACTAAAAGCAGATTTCTCTCTACATCGCTTCCGACTTTACACATTACTAGAATATCTTAAAGTTTTTCAATTTCACTTTACAAACACCTTCTTTACAACACTTTCCATATAACCATATTTTCTTTTCCAATCAAGAAAAACATTTTATTATTTTCCTTACAAAATTCTAATGCTGACCAAAATCAAAAAGTAAAAATAAATATTGCAACTTGCTACCTCTTAAGCAGTCGCTTTCAAACTTCCATACCCGTTTATCGCATCGGTTTCTGTTTGAATAAAAATAAAAACCGACCTTAACGACGCAAGAACGCCGAAGTTGGCCAGTCTGAGGTTAGTGGCAGTTAAAAGGAGTCGTCGAGTACTTAACGCCGAATCGTTTACGAGTTTCAGTCAACACTGGCCACTCTCATTCCGAATCGAATCCACTTAGTACGTAATCGAGAACATCGCCTCGGAGACACATTTCCGACTTTTTCCCCGCATTAACATCGAACGGTATTAAAGTTTTTATATCGTGATGAAATCAACTCGTCTTCTGAGTGGTCCAACTTTAACTCAAAGAACTCAAACTTCGCTTCATTTCGTTCCAGTGTGTTTCGATGATCAAACTTTGTTTTCGCGAAAGATGGCACAAACTGGAAATGGGATATCCAAGAACTGTTGTTCAAAATGAAATGCGGTATTGAAACCCGAAGTTGTTTTGTCTTTGTATTCGCATGACAAAAAGCTTTGCAGGATCCGCAGTGATTACATTAAAACAAACAGAAAGCAACAGAGAGAGGAAAAAGGTACGTAGCCGTGAATTTTAAATAGATTGGCCGGAATGAACTGGTATTGTTGTAATGACAAATGTGAACGTGTAACGACGTGGGTGCGATTTCCTCAGAAATATACAATGGAAGTTTGCATTCATGTTTACACTGGTTTTATGCGGATTAAAATAAAACTCCTGCGAAGTTTTGAGGTTTGAGATTTCGATCATTTTATGTAATTTGCTTTCTAACTCAAAGGAGGTTGTTATACGTTGATTTTATGTATATCTTTCTGTGACATCGTATCTTATAATGTGTTGAACTGAAGATTAGTTTTATAGATCGATAGGTGACTTCTGTGTTCTTGAACCCTGTACCTAATAATACCTGTAAGACCCGAATTATTCTAATCATACAAGGTTCATGTGTGTGCGTGTGTAACTCAGATTAAAGCTATAGTTTCCCAACTTAATTATCGCTTGTAATAAAATTAGTAAACAATATTTTTTTATGTCAAAAGACGACAAACGACCACGTAATCACAAGTGAACTACCAGCCATGAATATCAGTCCATCGTGTCATGAATACAGACTAGCTAATACAGCGAATTTCACAATAATTTGAAGTTATAAAAAATCATATTGAACTCAGTTTATTCTTAGTAGATAGGGCAGTAAATTGCTTTTATCTTAACTTAGTTTTCATTTCTCAAAACAAGGTCTATTTTCGCTAGGAACTATATGAATTATTCGCTACAAATAATTAATTTGCAATCAGCTCTAGCAAATTGATACAAACTTTTGTTCAGGCCGAAGAATTGAATCGCAGGAAATGGCAGAGGGAAGTAGAAGGTTAAAGAGTCGTTCGGCGCAACACAATCATTATTGGCATTTCTTCGACGACCGTTCAGTATAGCTCGGATCTGGTATAAAGATTTCATTCGCTCGTAGTCTTGAAAGGTTGTTTGGTTACAGCTACATTTTATTTACCTTCTGACAAATAAAGATCGTCGTCCTAATTTATTCTTTAAGAACGGAACATTTGATTAGAAATTCTATATAGAAATGTAGAATAATAGAATAAGAGTATATGGGACTAACGAATTACGGAAACTTGAGACATTTAAGTCCAATGACAAGTATACTGTGTTAGTAATGACAAGTATAGACAAATAATAAGTGTAGATAAATTCCAATTTATCAATTATATAGTCAACGACCCTGTATCATAATTGGTCCAAGTTTGATTCCCACCCGAGATGCTTAAGTGACAAATAAATATTTGTTCTCATGTCATGGGTAGTGGTGATTTATTATTTGTATTGTCCATGCTGCACACGACACAGGCAATTCTTTCAGGAAATGGGTGTCAAAGCGTTTATTTAAATAGCCCTTCAAAATAGAACCGCTCATAGCGAAGTTCGCGTTGATCCACAGCGATTGACCGAGTTAAGCAACTGCGGCCGCGGTCAACAACTATATGAGTAATCGCTAGTGGTAAAAATTTCTTAACCGTTTCCGTACTTTGGAGGGGAAGTTAAGCCATTGGCCCCAGATGTTATTACATATTTAGATAGCAGTCGTTAAGCCATATCTAAGACGTACAGACGACACAAAAAGGTCCCAAACATGGGTTGGCTACGAACAACCTCAACAAATCCGCATTGGAGCAGCGTGATGGAGAATGCTCAAGACCTCCTTAATGAACAGAAACCCATGCCCTATAGAGATTCATTAATGAAATAACGCAAAATAAACTAAACATACAAACAAAATCATGACTACTCTTCGTAAAATGTTAACAACGTAAAAAAGCAAAACTTTTGCAACGCGACTTTGTGGTATAGAAAATGCACGAGTTTCGCCAACAGCGCCAAGAGCCAGCAAATATGCACAGATCAAACGCTTTTACCAGTCTGTTGAGTTAAACCCTCGACTGAAGGTTTCATATGAATGAAACATGTGATAAACATGCGATACAAATACGTAGCTTGTACCTTGACCGTACCGATCGACTTAATTTAGGTCAACGCGCACAGACCGATCTCTGTAGAATGGCAACAATATGTTTGAATTCATAAATAGAAGCGTCAAAATAATCTAAACATCAAATGTGGAATAGTAAATATGGTTAAGTCTACTCAATACTAAATGACAATACAAATGTAATTGTATCATCATAATTTTATTTGAAGTTCGTTTTTACAAACACTTTTCGAATCACAGTGTTGAGATTCCTTGTAAACTATATACATAGGTATCTAATTACTCAGACTGTTCAAGTCAACAAATACGTTATGCTTTGAGAACCAATGCTTTGTTTCTTGTCTCTTCTTTCTATGCCATGATGTTACTAGTATATTAATATGCGCGATTGTTATAATTACCAACATCTGGCTCATCAACTCGGTTTCGGCCGGTCAAAAAGAGTGTTCTGTACTGAATCTTTGGAGTTTAATTTATGTTTCCCAGTACATTCGGACGTCATTTCAGCATGTTCAACGTGTTTTGGAATAACACTAAGGCAAAAATAGCTATAACGTTTGATACATGTGGCAAAATAGTACAGTGACTTGTTTCAGTGTATTGACTTCAACCTGTATTGGCTCACTACAAGGCACGTTTCTCAGTACAGAGTAGGGCAACACAATGTCAGAAGTTTTTAAACCCCCCTAAGGGACAAGAAATCGCATAACGACTGCTAACTAAGATAAAAACTGGTACCGACGACTTCAAGTGCCTTCCAAAACACGGAGAAGCTCTATAAATATTTGCTACTAGCCGTCACCTTTTGTACCGACTGTGATTCATATCACTAGGATTGAAAGAAGAAAGAAACATTTAGTTGCTTAATTGTTGCACAATTTGTGATAATTACAAATCTTGCACCTACTTGTCTGCACAAATATTATAACTGTGCAAATTTTAACATCGAAAAAGGTTCACTTTCACTTTATGTTATGCTCCACTCACGATCAATTAATATAATATGGTATTCAGTTTGAATCTTATTCTCGCGAATTTCAAACATATGACAAGCGTGAGAATAACAAAATTTATCGAAAAATTTAATGGTGATGCCTTCAGTGTTACTGTTATTCATAGGCAATGGCCACTACTGACTTCACTCTTTTACCCGTTGGCCAGCTACATACATTTAAAAATATCGTTACGTAATGCCTTAAAAAGGCATAGAGGAAAACATACAAACATTCATCTTTATATATAAATACGAACACATGGACCATTTCTAATTGTCGTGTACACACGCTTCATAACAGCTATTAACAAACGAAAATTACGAACACAGCAAGCGAATGTATTTCGCGGAGAACAAGGTAAACTGCACGTCAAGGCTGCTAAAATTATTTAGATGCTAAATACAGCTCAAGGAAACAACAACTTAAATTTCCTTAGCATTTAAATGGAGCAGTATGTTCGTTCTGGCTTCATTCAAGCATAGTTATTACTGTGTTTAAAGTATCTTTAAAACAGTATCCAAATACAAATTCTACTAATAAACTGTTAGGTAATTGTTACCAAATTACAATTTTAATTTACGAGTATTGGCAGTAAATAATTCTATGCGTATAAGTAACTATTCTAATATCTTCCACCAGATACAGGAGCAGCATAGAGGAGTGGAGGTTCCTCAATGAGTGAAGAGAGATCTAAGTCCTCTAATGGATTGGAACCAAATAACGCCTCCATCTATATCATCAACGAGAGCAATTAATTGAAAATATCAAACCAAGCGCGAGTCCTACTTGTGCACTGAATTTTCCCTTAAAAACTTAATTGAATAACAAATTTTACCGTCGAGAAACTGACCTTGCTATACATCGATATACATAAGTCGTAGTTAGTTTGCTAACTGCAATAACGTAATAATTGGAACAAATTTATAGTTTTCGGATTTTACCCTTTGCTTGTGGTATAAGATATTGCTTCTTGCCAAAATTTGTAATTCTAGGTCAGCAAGACCTACATATAGGCTTTGATTCTTTTACTAATTACTAGTTGACACCTCACCTAATGGTAAAGAATGATAAAATCTTTATTGATAAAAAGTGTACAAAGAAAAAAAGTCCGTAAAGTCCAGTGTGAAATATACGATATCGAAGTCCGTGCCTTTGCGCGGACATAGATTTTTTTTCACAGTAAGGGATTGTAGGTATGTATTGGATATTAAATTTAACTTGACACCTTCACATGCTCCTGGGAAAAAGGGCCTTGATAGATAGACGGATATAAGGACGGACGGATTGATTTACGAAACCGTAAAAAGGACTTCCAAATATACTGTGCAGACCTCTCCATAACCGTATGCCCCTTTGCCAATGCCTTCTTTTATCCCTAACCCCCAATAGCCCTATTTAATCAACCCTATTTAACGTTTCATTTACAACGATCAATGGAACTCATCTTCATAACAAATTAAGAATATACTAAAACTTTTTTGTAGTCCAGTGGTTCGCATCGATTTTACCTGATATAAGATCAACTACGCCGCGGTCGGTAGCTGGATGGGTGACCGCTAGTGGACAAAAAATCTTGACCGTTTCTGTACTTCGAAGGGCACGTAAGCTCTCGGTCCTGGTTGCTATCATAGACAGCAGTCGTTAAACCCTGTCGGAGGCCTTCGTGTGGCATATAAATTTCCAATACTTGAGTTTGACCACTAACCCCTCCATCAGTCCACATTGGAGCAGCGTGGCGGAGTAAGCTTTAGACCATCACAATTAATGAGGAGAGAGCCGTGTCTCATAGTGGGGCATTAATGGGTTAACGTCATTTAAAAGTTTTGTAGGACAAGAAGCAATGAATTTAACATAACTAAGCGATTTGCAAGTCTAGATGCGGAAACTATAAAGTTAAAAAATTAAGTGTTTACCCTGGATAACGTTTTGCTCCATTTTAATAGAGGGACCAAATAAAGTATAAGTGTTTACTATCGAATAGTGAGTGACAATATGAAATAAAATTATGCATTTAAGTTTAAAAAGTATCCTAAAGAATAAACAGAATTTAGAAATTTATTTCGATTTACTCGTATAGTCACGAGTCACGAGCAATTAATCGACACGTTTCTAAAGTTCAAAAGAGAGTAAAAAGAGAAAAAAACATTTCTTTCGTCATAACACATACATTAATAACAGTACTTAATGACATTCAAAGTACAATATTAGGGTATTTTATTAGATGTTGCAGTTACAGACGTAATATAATTAATAAGAGTCGCACTCAGAATATGACGCGGTTTATCAACAACTTCTGATATTATGTGCGACCGTCAGTCCCGTGTAAGACCGCAAACAACGTGACGTGTTCTAAATGCTAAGACAGCATAATGCAATAAAAAAATACAGTTAAAAGTATAATGCTAGGACATAAACAATGGACTTATGTAAGATTATTTGTACTTACATTTTAAGATTACCTCATCACTAATCACTATTAAGTTTAAGTATTAACAATGTAAAGTATAACAAATGTAATAAAGAAAAGCCAACTGTCAACTTGTCAGTTATTGGGCTGTTCCGATGACTCGAGATACTTTGACAGTTCGAGTAATTCCGTAA
>DWJN01000520.1:0-23431 GCA_018248895.1 Carystus phorcus
AACCCACGTCGATAACATTAACTATGTCATTTTTGTCATATTTTAACGGAAACCTCAATATATATTTTTCATGAACATAGTAAATGAACACAACATAATATCAAAATAATTAACACATAACTTTACACAACATCCAATATATCTAAGCGGGCTGCCGTACGCGATAACTTTATATCCACACCATTTTGTACTCTCCTCAAGGTACCTACGTAAATTAAGATAAGTGGATGTACCAAAAAATACGATTTTGGCAACATTTGCATATAATCCGACATAACCTTCTTTAAGTAGGCAATTAAAATTTGTACTGACAGTAATTTTTAGACTTGAATTTGTACTTTAGTTCTTGTAGAAGAAATAGTGCTCGTTGTTATTTGCTATGTTTAGATATTAATAAGGGTTTAGGGCATGTTTCACACTCATCCACATTTACCAGATAGTTAATATAGATAACATCGATTTGACACATTTAACGAAACTGTCAAATCGTCATCAATAATGACTGTGACTCATGCCCTAATGAGAATACGCTCAAAAACCGACACCAAGAACATTAAAGTGACACCAATATTCCCTTCGAACGCGAAAGAATTTAACTTTATCTTAAATTTAATAAAGTATATTATATTTTATGAAAATGTATGTATTTACAGCCATTATATGAAGTTGGTTATAATAAATAATTAGTAGGGCGCCCTTAATCGCGTGCCAAACGGAAATCGTGATTGCAAACTGTATTTAAATTATTGACAACATTTACTATGCCATAAACAAACTATCCTTACATATAAGTAGGTACATCGTAGACTTACAGCGAATTAATTATAAAACTGTAACTATCCATGCGGTACAAAAATCTAAACCAAAGTATTAAATAGGTATATTTTATTCCTTATTTCTTACGAAGTATTGTTCATAGCTATATCTTTATATAATTTATATATTTGCATCGTTAACTAACCTTAGAGACTTCTACGGTTAACCTAGAAATAAAAGCCGTCAATAATTTCTACACAGCTAATACGTCAATACTTAAACGTAATTAATTTTTATTTGTGGTTTTAAATCTAACGATTGTTTCAGGTATTCTTTCAGGTATATCGGAAATAACGTGTAGGTACTTCTGTTTCCAATAAATTTGCTGCAGGCAATTTTATTATCTTGATTTCCTATAAGAATTTATTATATTTTCGTCGCGTCATTATTATAAATGATTAATAACATCACCAAAAATATAATTTTAGCGTGATGTAGCTCGTATCTCAGTTTTATTAATATTTGTATCAAGAACAGAATAATAAGATAAAAGAAAAAGTCCACGAAATTTTTGAACGTATTATGGAACGATTGTGACTCACTTAATGATAGGTTATTGCTATAAATAGTTAACAGCTGTTATTGCACGATCATATTTATAACTCATCGCAAGAGAAACCGCATTTTCTTAACATAAAGTTTTGGTCAACTGTAATATGCAAGTTTTTCGAACTGACACTGGGAAAGGCGAGGCAATGCTTTGGACAGATGTCGTTACTAGAGCGTTAGGCGCTTCTATTTAAGATCCAAGTTAGTTATTGTGATCCAAACCAAATATTATTATAGGTTGCGGTGTCTCTTGTAAGAAGCTTGAACCTTTTTTTTTGTTTATTATTGTTATCGGTAACATAGCTGTAACCTGATACGATTTGATTATTTTTTTTCATTAATTCAGGAACAGAACTGAACCGTATCAAAGTAAGATATACACAAAATAACATGTTATAAATGTTATGCTCCGGTTAAAGTATATTTTGATGATAATACATTTACCCAACATTAATTATATGATTTTGCAATACCTTTTAACCTGTCAGGTAACAAGAGAATACAATATTTGCGATAATCTTCATTTAAGGATAAACAGAAATTGCTACGCAGTGTATAACCCATGAGATAGTTTTGGAGCAAAAAAATATGTGAGTCATAACGGCGCATTGCCGTTACATCTTTATCTGGGGCAACGCAACATCCAATTTTGAGTAATCACGTATTATGTTATAATGTTCTTAGAAGTAATATACTAGCAATCGTGAAATATCCTAGTGATCATTAAATGAGCGTTACATTTATTTTACATTAATATAACATTATATGCGAAAGAACATCCATAATTCATATTATAATCAAATTCGTAGCGCTGAGTCGCCGATACGAGCTCGCGTCTCAATCCTAGTGCTTCTAAAATTATAAAAAACATCGATTACTTAAACGAATTTAATACCTGTTCGTTAAGTGCGACCACTTATTGATGTCAATTCCTTAAATAATGTACTTAAAATTACAATAAACATTAAACACGATGGACGGGTGGAACTTGTCGAGATAAACAGAACGTAACAATGTAAAGGAAACAAAAAATAACAAAACAAAATAATAAGTTTTACATTTTTAATTCGCAGAAACCTAACAAACAATAGTTCTTCATAATTCGCCTCCTTAAAACATAGTAACATCTATGTAACACAAAAAAGTAACTGGGAAAAAATTAATAATAATAATAAAATTACGATTTAAAAAAAATGTTTTATACTCCGGGGAGTGAAGAAGGTACAATTAGATTACGCCTATTGACTCGGTCGATCTCCCGACACATTTTGTTTTTGAATGAGGTAGAACATTAATGAGATTATTAAAAACTACTCTAATTAACACTTAGATACTAAAATTTATTAGAACTAACAACTCGGGCCTTATTTCTGTCACTAGTAACGAACTTAGCAAGACATATCGAATCAATTCGTTCTTTTTCTATGATAACCAAATTGCGGTCTCAGCTGTCTCATTGTAATTTGGACTCTAAAACAAGATGTTAAGTCACATTTTACAAGTTCATTGTATGCCCCAGTTTGGACGAAAGCCCTCATTTGAGCACGGACGAGTTGAAAGTTCGTAACTACCATGCAGAGATTCAGTAATTAATATATGTTTATATGCTTTATTATATTTGCGTTTAAACTGAACGCCATACGTTTAACTCCGTTACATTGAATTGTTTCGCAAAACGCTCAGTCCCAACATTTTTCATCCCAATGGCTCTATTAGAGAATATGCAGGCTTGTTGTTGAATTACAACACAACTTAAGAATGATAAATAAGAATCGTATCAGAGTGGTCTAATTTGATTACTTACTTTTTTGGAAAATTTGTGTTATTTAATGTCTCAATCATTGGCTGACTAATATGCGAAAATTATAAACGTATCAATTTTTATTCGGTGTTTCCCAAAGACTGATTATTATCAGATACGTTTTTATCATTCTTTAGACATTGCCGCTGCAAGAAGGCTGTTAATACAAAAGAATGTTATTGATCATATAGAATAATGATTTTTTGACATTGGTATTAACAAAAAAATCTGAGAATTGTTTTTAAAACATTTCAAATACTTATAATACTTTCGTACTAAAATACGCGTTGTTCATGTCATTTAACAAGCCTGGATATTTCTAATAGTACCATTCCACACGAACTTTCGCCAAACATTCGTGACAAAGGACAACGAATTACTAAAATGAATCCTGAGGTAGTATATTTTGTACTTCAATTTTTTTTTTATTTTTCTCTTCTCACTTACCAACTACAATACATTATTTTTCCATATAAAAATCTATTTAAAAGCTTACTTACACCTAGGTTATATTTCTCGAGGTAGATTAACTTACATGCTAGGAGACCGTGCGGTTGAATATATTCAGGGAAACACGAAGCTCGAATCGACCAGCGAATATTTTTCATCAACTGAATACAGTCACCGCACAGTCGTTTGAGTGACGGCCGAGGGTCACCATACCCGTAACAATCTTTGGCTTTACCATCACGATACCTCGCGATTTACTTACGATAAACAAAACCTTAAAAACTAAACACTTAATGAAAATGAACTCAAAAAAAGCCAAAGTAATGATGCTACGCAAATAAAATACATAAATGCAGTTTGAGCCAAACGTGGAAGTGGCCGACTTAAAGGAATGAACATAATAGAATAGCAACGAAAATGGTTAACATATATATTTGGACTTTACTTAATTACAAGACGTCACTACGAATTTTTTGGATTTTTGTTAGACCTAATACACATTATAGCTTCAGATGTAAATAAAAATTAAATGTTAATTATATTTAAAGTAGATAAACTGTTTGTAGATGAAAATAGAAAACAATACATTAAGAATCAATTAGCTTCACAATTGTCAATTTATCATGAAAATCTGAATCCTTCGCGCCAAATCCAAAGAACTCGTAGCCACTTTAAAATAATTAAAAATAAAAATTTCGAATTTTCACTCAGACTACGTAAACATTAAGATTTGCATGCCTTAGTCGCTTTAGTCAAACATGGACAGTTCGCGAAAACCTTAGTTCACTAACAAACAATTAGACGCAACGTGTGGGAGATCGACTCGAGCGCGGGACACATCGACTAACTGTGAATGACCTATCACATCGATACATTACATTTAGTGGGGACCACTAGTTCGTCCACTAATATTAGTCATAACAGCGACAACTTAATTTAGACATGTATTACTCCAAATGTTAGTAGGTATACAAAAATTTGTACATTCGAATGACAAGGAGAAATTAGAGATAAACAATTTATGGTTTCGAGATAACCAAATTGACATATGATATCGTAATACTTACTTTGTACCTTACACATTTATGTAGCGAATCCGATTTCGTGCGATCCCTTAGTGTCAACCGCTCACGAACTGCCTAAACCCCTTAATCGAATGAAAAATAATCGAATTTAAAAACAGAAATCCTAAAAACTCGGTGCATTAATGCAATTCTCTTTTACGTATCACAAAAAACATTAAATGTCAAAAAGAAATCACAACTTTGAATTTAAAATTCATAAGAAAAACGAAATGATAAAAACAGAACAATCACCTACGTTTCAATTGTCAAAGATAATAAAAATAATGTTAACAATTTAAAATTGAAATAGCGAAACACTTTGTCTTAAAAGTACACGTAAAACAATTATGCCGATTAAAGAAAAACAATTGTTCTATTTGTACAGTAAACGATAATGTAGAACAAATAACGTACGTGAAATAACCCCAACCGTCTAATCCCAACTAGACAACACAAAACATGGACAATCATGTCGCACTAAACATTTCCGTAACTCAAGATATTCCGTAATTATGTATATTTGCATACTCGCGTTAATCAATAAGCTTAATAATTTTAAAATCACCAAAATAATGCATAAATTTACAATGGTAACAGTAAGGTAAAATGATAATTATATAGCTATAGCGAGCTGTCTATTGCAACATCGTACATCGCAATGGTAATTGCAGAAACTCACTCGTAAATCTAGTTGGAAAACTTACTAAAGACCTCAACAAATCCGTAAAAATACTAAAAATAATCAGTGTGGTAAATAATTACCTGAGTGAAAAACTGAAAGTTTCGTACTTCGAAGCTCACGAAGCGATGCTTCGGTTTAAGTCGCCATTTCAAAACTTCCTTTTGGGTGAGACAACAAGTTAACCGGTAGTGATGTAATTTGTAAATTTCTGACGTTTCATCTAGTTGCCGTATTTCAGAACTTATTTCAATACGAATAAAAACTCGTATATATGTAATACATACACGTCAATGCAAGATAGAATTATTGATCTATTGAATAATAAATAAATTATTTATACGATACGATATACATTTCCTGTCGTATAGTCCATAAAACAAATTAAACCATTGATAGGACATTACGATATTCGGATAACAATATATATTTGTGTACAATTAACATTGTGTTCAATTAGTGGTAAATAACTTAAGAACAACAATGTTTTTCAAATACTTTTGTTTTGAGAAAATCCTCGTCAGGTTACGGCTTGATATGTTATAAAAATAAATTGAAATATGAGACAAAAACATCTCGGTAAACTGAACACTATACGACTTTGAATTATTTCTATTCATGGGATGAATACAACTGGATGAATATATGAATTAATAGTGGAAAACGAATGTGTATACAACCACTCCGGTTAACTAGTTGTGATATAAAACCATATAGTTTATTCACCCAAGCCAAACGTCGATACATTCACGTGACGAGTGAATGAATACCTTCTTCAATTTATATTCATTCTATTAGATTCCATACCCATACACCGGTCAAAACTATCGAGCTCTTCTAACAAGACGTAATCTATTATTTTTTAAACATACAGTGACTTAGTAGAGGAGAATAGTTACTATTGTAAAATAAGTAACAAAATATCGCTCAATTTACAATATTATTCAATAAGGTGAATAGTTTAGTATAACGAAATATTAATATACAGATTTGTAATAAAATAGCGTCTAAAAGTTGAGGATAAAAATAAATATAGTATTTGTAATGGTCAAAGTGTAGCTTCCAAAGTGGTTAAAATCTTTGTAATAATACCCTTCCCTAATCTTAAGCTAAACAATCCTGACACGTAAGGGAGTGTGGTTACTTTATATGTTAATAGATCTTAAATGCATTAAGAACAACGAGTTACGATACAACTCTGCCCCGACACAGAATCAAAAGGAAACAGGACCTATACTTTAACATTTAAAAAAATCACTGAGCCTTCATAAAGCATCTCCTTAATAAAAATATAATTCCGTGTATCCTAAAATATAAATATTATAATAAATATGAATGCAACTCATTCCTAAATATCAGGAATATAACACGCAGTCGCTACATTCACACTTAACTCAAAATAAATATAAATAAATGATGTGAACTTAAAATTGAGGATATTTGGCACTGTCCCGTTTGCTCTGAGGTACAACTTATAGAACATTTATAGCTCGGAAATTAAACGATAATTCGAGTAGAAGGGGCCACGTCGGCATGTGTACAACACAATTATAACACAACAAACCGACCGACGCGCCCGTTAAATCTATTACACTTTAAATCTCAACTGAAATGACTAGTCAAAACCGGTAAAAAATGAAAAAAAAAATCTTAACGGAATGTTAAAATCGACACCATCGCGTAGAAACATATAATTATTTGGTCTCAATAGTAACATTCGCGCAGGCAAGCCTGAGACGAATAGTATGGACATTCACGCCTACATTCTTACATGCAATTTTTTTAACACGTTTTTCACCTAACTACTTATGTATCTAGGGCAAATTGTACTTTGTACAAACTAAAACCGTTCATATTCACTGTACAGTAAAAACTGTTAAACACGCTTGGTGTCTCGCACGTTTAGTTTCACACGACATGTATTGTGGCAAATCATTCCAAATCAGAGCCTGTTCACTATTGTATCACAGTTGAGTTGAATTATGAAACTAAATCCAGTATAGGTACAGTCTATTGCTTACAGAAAATATAGTTTATAGATTATAAAAGAACACGACAGATGTCGCTTGCCACAATGTTTGCATCGTGTCTGAACCGAGGCCAAGGCGATATACAACATTCTCCTATTATTTACATACACTAAGCCTATGACCGTCAGTCTCAACATCAACTCTAGATTCCCTAGCTGAGGTAATATAATAAAAGCTATGTCATACCCGAACGAGAGCTCAAAATAAAACATCTTTAAAGGTAACTTCGATTCACAGTCAAATAAGGTACGGTAAGAGAACGCGATGAGGGTGCAATAATAGGTACATTATGTTTTAAACACGGTACCAAATACGGAGACGACACCGAGCAACCACGAAGTCACACGTGATAATTAAATTAAGTAACAATTATCGCACAATTTCAAAATCTTACAAAATCTAAGATCAAATTCTGAGGTAGATCACTGTTTACAATAATATGCATCAACGAGGTAATATATTGTACGCATGTTACAAGAGTTTCAGACGCGACGCGGGCGACCGTGGAGGACGAGAATCGAACGCGAATGAACGAAATGACACGAACGAATGAACGAAGGGGACGGTTGCCCGCGTCCGTCTGAAGAGCAGAGGTAGATCGGTTAAAGTTTTAGAAGGGAATCGTTGGATTCATTGCGTGTGGTTAGGGAGAGGGGGGTGAGGGACCGGTTGGGTGACTTGGTGGCGATGTTCGCGCGCGATGTGCCGGCGCACCGTGTTGTTGCGTGTGAACGTGCGGCTGCAGTGCGGGCACGGCACGCGGATGCCCTGATGCCGTTGTCGAATGTGTGCGCGCAGGTTCGTCTCGTATCCATATAGTCGCTCGCAGTAAGGACATTTCAGTTTCTTACCTGAAAATTTTATTTGGACTGTTTGAATACAGAGTGTGGTTTCATCTAAATTTTTTTATAATTTTAATAGAACTTTTCAAGGGCGTATTTAAATTTTGTTGACTGACGACTGCCCAATACGTATTAATCAACTTAGCATTTATTTATTGCAAGTAACTTAGCCCAGGCTTATTGCTCTTGACGTATCAAAAGTAAAAGCTTTTACCTCAAGACTTAATTAAGAGCTTCGATCATCTAGTAGCTTTATTCCATTGAATCTAGTCCATGATTCTATCAAATGAATTGAGTTATATTTTTTACGATAGGATAGATGTAGTTTTAAACAAAAAAACTATAATCTCAAATAAATTAGGTGTAGTTGTCTCAAAAAAAAACAGTCCAATTTCTTAATCATTTCTTCTAGGAATAGGTAATTCTTGTTCAAAAGAAATATTCGAAGAACATCCGACACTTCAGTTGTGCAATTATAGGTACTATGCATCATCAGAGATAATAATAAAGTTGTTATATTCTATTCTATAGACATCTTGTCTAAAGAATAATGCCACAGCTAGGATGTAGAACTTACTTCTCTTTTATTAACTCTTTAAACGTTAATTTTTCTGACCATGGACGGTTCTTGAGAACGACTATAACATACATTATAACGATTTTAGGTCAAACTTCACGCTGGTCTAGTCGAATTTGGCTGAACTAATTCGACACCAGAACGTCAAACACCCTTCAATGGATCTTCCCTTCTTCTGTTCAAACAACATCTCCACCAGAAATACTTTACAAAATCTTGTCTCCATTAACTGACTGTTATCGTAGAATAGCCTCACCGTCAGGAGTAGCGATTCCACCAGATTTGCTAGTGATAATCTTCGGGGGCCAAAGGTCAGGGCTGGGCTTCGGTGGTACTGGCGAAGTCTCGTGCGGTTTGTCGTGAAAGTTGCTCGGCTGGATTGGACCCCCCGGAGGTGGTGAGTTGTTGTAACCGGTCGCGTGGAAGTCATTTTCGCTTTTAACCCGTAAATCTAGAAAAAAAATGTCGAGATTTAGAATATTTGTCTGACAGCGCAAATATGACATGCTCACGGTTGATATATAGCTAATAATCAATATAATAGTCCTAAACCGATTCTTCTTTGAAAACGAGATGAAATCAGGAATTATTTACCACGAGGCGTCATAGAAATTTGTGATCCTCAATTATGCAGGCTCTTTTGCGATGTCTTATTTCACTGAATGACTCACCGAACTTATAATTAACTTTTTCAGTTACATAACTTTTAATAATTTAAAGGTTCATGCAGAATGTTTTTCTTAGCTCACCAAGACGCAGAGCAAGAATTAAATACTGCTTGTCCCTGAGGCGCATTTCAATCTTCTAATTTTATACTAATAGACATGCAAAAGAAGATTAAGAACAATTTCGTTCTTAACTTGCCCCTCAATTTTCTGTCAATCAAGAGCTTGAATGAGAACAAAAAGTTTCTAGAATTCTCTTGTTTTACATACTTTTACGAAACGATCTAAGATACTGTAAATCTACACTACAAGCAAGTAAGTAAGATAATTTAGATGTGTTGTACAAATCTTGCTGGTATGGTGTTATCAGATTGGCGTACCACACATCCCCACTGCGCAACAGTGATTATTTGGTCACATCTAGCAAGAGGTTTGCTCTGCAGCTGTCGAATTTCCGTACTTTAATGCCGATTGGACAATATTTGTATGTGACTGATTGGCACAAGTTTTGGAAGAACATAAGATCAAGATGACGAATGAATAACCTTACTAGACAGGACCAATCTTACTTTAAAACGACAAACCTTCAGCACCCTGATCGTTGGAAACGCGGTCCATCATTTCGTCGTTGGCCGAAGTGCTGCGCTCGTATCCGTTGTTCTTTATGGGAGGTGCGGTGGAGGAAGTGCAGTCCGGTTGAGTGTCGTCGTAGCGGCCGCCAGCTCCGGGCGACGAGCGAGTGTCTGGTTCGTCGGCTACACTGCCACAGTGAGAGGATGATGAGCTTTGCCTGGAAATGCAATAGAAAGAAGAATTATCAATAAAAATATTGCCAGTATCGATGACAGTTCCCAATCTTGTAGCCTATAGCGCTAGTATGACAAGTGGACCTTCTCCACCAGCAAATGTTTTCTATAATCTGTTAAAGTTGTTTTCACTTGAAAGTATTATAATCAAATATTCTATATCCAGGCATTTCACAAATCCTTGAGGTAATTGATCATTTTTGGTTCTCCGAATATACTCCCAATTTATATGGTTTAAATTAAATTGGATTCGGTTAAATTAACGTTTCCGCTTTATTGACCTTTAAAGATATACAGTAAACTGTTTCAGTATTTGCTAAACATCTCATAGTGTAGCAATTATCATCATATCATTATTATCATTTTTCTGGTGTGGTCTACATTATATAGACAAAAACAAAGTACACAATGGAGTAGAGATTGCTCTCAGAGTTAACTTCAGACGAATTATAGAATACGTATTTCTCATCAGAATCCATTATTCACTTCCATGAAAAACTTACACTTTAACATATACAGGAAATAGAGGGCATTACGTACGAGCAAATGTGGTACAAGTTGAAGGTAAGATGACGTTATTTGCCCTTGACGTTATTTTAAATACGTTTAACGTAGTTTCTAATACTCACCGATAATTCCTTGCATGGGGACTCTGTGACGGCGACGGTTTGGGTGGGGCAGGTCGGCGATGGGTGGGTTGGTGCATAGGTACGTGTGATGGTGGGGCGTAGCGTCCTATACCACCGCTACCACCATGAAGCGGCAACCCGTACTGAGGCATTATTGGAGCGAACGTAGCCGTGTGGGATGGGGGAGGGCCTGATTCATGGACTTCGCAGTTTCCAGACCCAGACACTGGACTCGTCTTAATACGAGCCTGGTGACGGTCTGAAGCCTGCTGAGTTTGCTGCTTCACCCAAGCGTCCTGGGACATTTCCATGGAAAGACCCTTCACCTGAAATTAGTTGGATTTCCTGTTATTAGACTGGAAGCTCATAGCTCATAGCATAGATCGATATTTAAGCAACTGCGGGCGCGGATGGACTTGGATGGGTGACCTCTAGTTGCAAAATATCTTGAGGTCTTTGTGCTTCGGAGGGCACGTCAAGACATCGGTACCGGTTGTTATCGTAATAGCAGTCATCAAGCTATGTCAAGCCTTCGAGCGGCATAAAAACTTCCGACACTTGGACAATCCGCACTGGACCAGCGTGTTGCATGCTTTAGACTTATTCAGTGATGAGAAGAGACCCAGCAGTGGGCCATAAATGGGTAAGAGATAACTGACTGAAATCTGTTTAAACATAGCAAAGGAAGGGACCCAAAACGAAAACAAAGGACAAAAGACTTATATAGCAAAACATTCAGCAATATTGACGTAATTTGTCATATCTCATGTTCAGTGTTGCCTAACACTTGTGTAAACTTTTCTGCTTCATGCTTATTGATGGGATAACGATATTGTTGACACGTGTCGTAATATCATTGTAGCCAAGTTGTTGTCGAGTGATAAAAAACCTTAATTCATATCATCTTAATTTATCTTTTCGTTTAACAACAACATCAATGATAATGTCATGACATTCAGTAGTGATGACTTGTAGTGCGATTTTACACTTCTGGATTAGGTATTATTTTGGGCTCGTTACTGATATGAAGTCTGTAAACAAATCAATAATTGATACAAAGTGATTGGTGTATCACGATGTTATATAACTTCAATCAATTTGATCGTCTCGATGTTAATAATTTTCCTGCAGACAGAACGTCATATCGTACCTAGCCTACATTCCTGTACTTATTTAAGCGTATTGTGCACCAAAATTTCACCTAATAATAAACCAATTATTCAATGAATTCTACATCATTTATAACAAACATTGTAAACAAATTCAAATTTATGATTTTATTGACGACCCGCGTAGCGGTTGATTACCATGCCGGACCCCGTTGGAAGGGTCCTGGGTTCAATTTCCATCGACGCCGAAATTTGAATGACGAGTTTAAATTTCTGTTCTCAGTCTGGGTGTCTTGTGTAATTGTATTTCTACGTTGTCCATGGCACCCACGATACGGAGTATCCTATTGTGGGGCTATAATGTGTCGCATTATTTAAAAAAAACTTAATTCATCGTGGCTAGAACACATTTTACAATGCTAGGAACCACGATACATACATATTTCGTAATATCGCGTTACTAAAGTTGATTCAAAAAGTGGCACGCACCTGCAAATTCTCCCCACTCTTTAGAAAGCTGGACAGAGCGTCCTGGCTGACATGCACTTCCCCCTTGTACATGAATTCGAGGAGGGCCTGCATGTTGTCAGCGGTCGTGGCCTCCAGGATGACGTAACAGGCGCCCGCATGGCTCGGGGGTGCGCTGTCGAACAACTCCTGGAAGTGTTTGCTGCACGCTGCTAGAATCACTTTATGTGCTTTGAACTGCCGGCCTGTGGACAAACAAAATACATGAAATACACACCTCTAGTAACTAGGCAATAATTAACAACTAAAAAGGGAGATCAAGTCTTAAGAAGCAACAGAAACCGGCCCCATTTGATAGTAGGGCTTCGCATTAGGATTATAATTCAATCCATTAATGGCCGATAAAAGAGCGGGTCTCTCCTCATTACTGAAGTGTAGACCACACTGCACCACGCTGCTCCAGTGCAGGTGGTCAACCCAAATGTCGGAAGTTTTAAGCCTAACGCCTCCGACATATCTTGAGGACTGAATTTACCATAACGACCGGAACCGACGGCTTAACATGGCCTCTGAAGCACGGAAAAGCTCAAGATTTTATTCACCAGCGATGACCCATCCAGACAGCGATAGCACCCGCAATTGCTTAACTCTGTCAATCGCATTCCGAAAAGAAAATGTTTTGGTTTCTGGATAACAAAGTCTACCTATATTAAAATTTTCAAGTGATACGAGTATTAGGTATATGTATGTAAAGTCTTGTAATTAATAAAAATTCTTAACGAATGACAAATAAGCCTAACATGAACTTGTGTAGCAACACAAATATACTGTGCGGCCTAAAAAAACTAAATTTTGATATCACTTTACAAGGAAATCATAATTTGTCAAGGCCTAACGCACATGCAACGTGATAAATAGTGACGATGACGAATATAGTTATATAATGTATAAATAGATATAGCTATTTCCTTGTTTTATACGTATTTATTATTTATGTAATAATTTAAACTTGTAGTTACTATGAGGAATACAAAATAATTTTCATTGAGTCCAAAATATGAAATATCTAAGTTTATCAACTGTTTAATAAAAATACCCAGTAGCAAGTCAAGATTTTTGGAATAAATCCTTATAATTATCTATCGCTGCCGTTTCTTCTCAAATGTCAAAACACCGTTTAGAAACTGCGGTTTCAAATAATGACTTGCATAAGCGTGTTGAAAAAATATATACATATGTGATTTTGAATTTACATTACTGTCATGCATATCACATGAGTATTTGTATGCATATACTATATGTATAGGTATTGTATTATGTTGATGCAAAAGTTGCCTTTAACCCTTTAATGGTCACAGATTCCTCCTTATCATTAAGGGGGAAGAAAGTATACTCCACCACGCTGCTCCAATGCGGACGGGTGGAGGATTTAGTGGCCAAACCAAGTGTCGGAAGTTTTTATGTCCACATATCATAGCTACGGTGTCCACATATCATAGCTACCGTGTCCACATATCATAGCTACGATGTCCATATATCATAGCTACGGTGTCCACATATCATAGCTACGATGTCCACATATCATAGCTACGGTGTCCACATATCATAGCTACTGTGTCCACATATCATAGCTACGATGTCCATATATCATAGCTACTGTGTCCACATATCATAGCTACTGTGTCCACATATCATAGCTACGATGTCCATATATCATAGCTACGGTGTCCACATATCATAGCTACGGTGTCCACATATCATAGTTACGGTGTTCACATGTCATCTCTAGAGTTTCAACGTATCATCAGATGATTTGCACATTTCGCTCATTTATCATAGGTTTATCAAAATGGATCTGCACTTTAAAAGCCACCTTTTCGCAACGGTACATGCAAAATATATAACGGAATATTTGTTGCTAAATATATTTATAAATACCTCCACAATATAAATCATTCGAGTTTGAATTTGTCAGTTATTCAAATTAAAATTTATAGCCGTATATATCTTATATCCAATGAATATATTAGTTTAATGTATTTATTTTGTGTCTGTTCAAATTGAGCAGAAAAGTAAATATGATATTCAGCCAACTGCATTATGCATCGTTTTCCGAAAACAACAGCATATATCGTGTATGCACACGTTGATACCAACGAGTGTACTCGTAGTTTCGTACATCTGGCGTGACGTCATACAGCGGTGTAGAGTATGGACAGCCTTGGACTGCGGTCGTATGCCGGCTTTAGTTAGACGACTGTGCGATCGTACGACTGCGACTGAATAGTCGCGCGATGATGTTCGATTACGTAACTGCGACTGAATAGTCGCACGGTGATGTTCGATTACATGATTAAAATAATATATTAAATATTATCATGCGCATTATTTGTATTTTTATAAGCAAGGACAATTTATTTTGTCTTCAGTATTCAGAATTTACGATAAACTAGAGAAATAACATATGACCTAAATATGTTTAAAACACTTTGAATCACTGATATTTGCTTGGAAAATTGATATCTGCTCAATTAATTTTGAAAATCATCGTATAACTACTAAAAATATTCCTTAGAGCCGTATCCTCCATACGCATAATTTCATATTTTTTTGCTTGCAAAAATACGAGTAAAATTAATTCAATAGATTTTCGACTTAAACTAGTTTTACGTCGAATATTATATAATATTAAGTACTTCAACATAAAATTTGCACACAACCGTGCATACGATCTCCTTCTCTGTAGAATCCAATTACTATATTTGAAAGCTTATAATCCCGACAGCAATATATGCCACTATTCCATCCTATTACTATCCCACAGAGAAAGTTTGGTGATTTGATCGTAATGGTACTAAGAATTGGACACTCCTGCGTCGTAAGCCTACAATCTGCCTAAAACCGTTCCGCTCCGAGTCCTCCCACGGATTAGGACAGACACTTCCTCGTTCGGTACGTTTTGTTAACAGATACTTGCACTTGACTATATCGAATTATCATAAACTACGCGTTAGTGAACCGAAGCATTCATAACCCGTAAGTTACTGAAATAAACGTTCACACACACCATTATGTAAATGTTTATAATCTATCACGGATGACATGACCGGCGCGTGAGTAAACACATAGAATTATTATAAATAAAGAGGCAGAAAGACATATATATCCTAAAATGTAACATGGCATACGCTATCTATTACAAAATGTAACATGGCATACGATATCTATTAAAAAAATGCAACATGGCATACGCTATCTATTACAAAATGCAACATGGCAATGTTTAATAAAGCGTTCATAGCGGCGGCTCGCGTCGATTCTATGCGATCGACGGAGTTACGAGTAAGCAACAGCGGGCGCGGTCGGTTCCTGGATGGGTGACCGCTAGTGGCAAAATATTTCTTGAACGTTTCCGTGCTTCCAAAGACACGTTAAGACGTCTGTCCCGGTTGTTATCGTTGATAGCAATCATCAAGCCATGTTGGAGGCATCCGGGCATCATACTTCCCACACTCAGGTTGACCACTAACTCGTCAACCAATCCGTATAGGAGCAGCGTGATGGAGTATGTTCTATACCTCCTCAGTGATGAGAGACGCGTGTTTAATAGTGATTCATTAATGAGTTGAAGGCAGTATTTAATGAATACTTAAAAATATGCAGCTGTACCATATCTGACGAAAAAGGTCGCGCTCGGAATTGGTAAGAAGGTTTAGCCATCTTTAAAATATTCTTTAGGCCTTTCTTACGACTCTTCTCTAGACCATTTAAACTCATGTAACGGTATTTACAAAATATACTTTTTAGAAAACGCGTGTGTACGTAAAAAACATTGTTTATGTAATGTAAATACAGCTGTCCGTCATGTCATTCAATTTGTCATTGTCAATGTCAAGGTGCGAAAGCGCGCTAAATTAATACACTCATTACTTCTAGGATTGGCCACTGACCCTTCCACGCACTGGGGCAGCATGGTGACGCATGATCTAGCTTCTTAGTGGTGAGACCCGTGACATTTAATGGACCTTTAGTTGGTTGAAGATGCACACAATAATTTACTCTTAACTATGATTCCCTTTGTCGCGGGTATCAGCAACACAAATACAAAATCAGTAGCGCCCTCTATCCGGAACAATAGTACTCTGGGGCCGTACACGGGATCACTAACTTCGCAGAAGTCATTCGACTAAGTAATAACTATATTGATTGACTAAGTTACAAAATTATATCGAGTCTCGTGAGTTAACAACCTCCTTTTGAAACGAACTGTAAAATATGTCAAACATATTGTCGTTACAGTTAGAGAGTTGCAGTGTCAGAGTAGGACATTTAACAAGGTAACGTTAAAATTAGTTAACATGTGGATAGCCGGTTGCTTAGCAACGCAGTGTGAAAGGGCGACAGTGAACATTATTATCACGTGACCCGTAGCTCTTCGGCATTATTATACAAAATAATAGCAAGCGCATTCGGCAGCCCTTATCTCGGGACATATGCTCACCAATCTGAAAGGCATGTGGTGGAAGACAGTCTAATGTACATATTAATACGAAAAGCAAAAATATTGTATCCCTCTTTATGAATAAGGCATGCACTAGTGTGAAATTTGAAAGCTAAAGTTTTCACAGAGAAGTACAGAAAGCAAATTTAATTATTGCTATAAATACATTTCATACAGAATATAAAACACTCATTGTTTACGTTCATATTATAATTTCAAAGTAACGCTTTGATAAATATATTACTAACAATTTCGTATAATCTACTTTGCAACAATCCGCAAGAAAAATGTGTGATTGCATACTCTTATACATACTCCTTCCCACAAAGGAAGCATGCAGTTACAATATATAAAAGTATACCAACATATATACCAAGACCAACTCGTATTTCGCCGCGAAATGGAGCATCATCAGGGTAAATTGACTCTAAGTATTAGTCGCGCGACTTTTAACTGACTTATACTAGCATGTAATACTAACGATTCTTGTCTGGCTACTATGTCTCGAGTAAATTACTGAATATTACTATCGCATCGTATTTGAAAATTTGCCATGAATTCTCTGAGCATAGATGTGAATGCTCCGAATGCTAAAATAAAACATTTTCCTCACAGATA
This sequence comes from Carystus phorcus, assembly GCA_018248895.1. Taxonomy (NCBI): domain Eukaryota; kingdom Metazoa; phylum Arthropoda; class Insecta; order Lepidoptera; family Hesperiidae; genus Carystus; species Carystus phorcus. The sequence goes on from DWJN01000520.1 coordinate 17,605, forward strand.
GGAAACGGTTGGCCCGTCTCACGTGATGGTAAAAATGACGATGACACGGTATGAAACTAGCACGCGGCTAGAAATAGATTCAACAATGATTACATTATCACTGCTACTAGATATATTTTAGACAACGATATATAACTGTATGATTAGTATATAGTCAGTGAACGTAATGATAATTTTTTATATATATAATTCTTCCGTTCTTGTGTAAGTCACTGAATTTCTCCTAAATGTTTGGACCTATTTTGATATTTTTACTCTGTGTTTAAATTGAAATGCATTTGAGAATGGTGATTCACAATTAGATTCGATAAAAATTAAACAGCTAGTATTAGTATAAAATACAAAGATTGTGTTTACCCGTTATAGTTGTGTATTACAATAATTAAATCTCAGGAACTACTGGTTCAAAATGATAAATTATTTTTGTATTGGATGTATTTACCGAGGAAGGCTATAGACTGTAACATAACACTACGATCAATAACCTGATCATTGATAAGAAATATAATATATATAATATATAATAATTACAATTACAATTAATATATAATAGTTACAGAAACGGGGCATATATTCTCTTCGCCGGGTCTACTAGTATAAAAAATAAAAAAAAACACTCATAACATCATTTTCTCGGTCTGTGTGTGTAATTGTCTTTCCGTGTTGTCTAAGGCAATCATAATACTGATTATCCTAGTGTGGAGCTCTGAATGTGTAGCGTTATTTAATATTATTATCAAGAGTTAAACAAGTAATTATCTCATAGATCTCCACTTGATTTAGCACTTCAATAACATTAAGTCGTAGTTCTAGTAGCACCTGGCGAGAAGTAAAAGTTTTACATCTGCTGAGAGAAACATTGAGCAAAACGATATATCAAATAATATAAAACGAATTCGACAGGTGTATGTTGAATGTTTTATCTATAATATAATCATATTCAGTACGCCATGACAGATGTAACACAACTTCATTATTTAATGATTAATCATAAGACTTTATTCATATTGAATGATGAAATAACTATACTTTTTTATCAGTTATCATCCAATCTTTAACGTTTATCATATTAATTGCTTCGGTAAGTATAATATGCATTAAAGCTTTTACTTAGTTAATACATCAGTAGTATTTACATCCAAAATACTTTCCGTCGTCAAATTATTTTAACTTTTTTGAAGATGCTTTCCTTTTCCTTAAAATATTTTTATACCTTCTTTTTAGTGGTTCTTTCAGTAATGCAAGCGTGATGTTATGTTGCAAAATAGTACAAATAATATAACACAAGTACCTAATTGCAGCAATCGTGAGACATCTGCTGTAATTATTTGAACAGTTCCGTTTTTCGTACTATCTTATAAGTATAATATCATCCAAATCACACCTAGTAAAAATCGACTAACATATTATAAAAACAATACAGACGAATTGAGAATCTCCTCCTCAAATCAATTTAAAAGGCTGATAAGATTCCTTATCGTGAGTCCCATAGACGATATAGAGAGACGTACCCAGAACGAGAATGATCGTCGTTCATCATTCAAATTTCTGACTCGCAGAAAATCTAAATGAAGACACTTCAAACGATACACCGGCATGGTGACCATTGTGCTACATCCATCATTGTATTTAGATAATATAGCATCTACCAAGTTAACTTTATCTAAACTAATTCTTCGTTTAATAAATGAATCCAACAATAACCGCACTCGCTTCGGTTTAAAAAACCTATACCGCCGTTTGAATGTATTTCATCGAAATTATTTAAATTAACATAGATTTTTTTTAAATATGTTTCATATTACTCGCTATTAATGTAACTTTTTATAGGTGAAAGAATTTTAGAAACTGATTCTGTACGTTTTTAGTTCATCCAGTACATACAAAAATATTTTTTTGTTCTGCTTTTAATAAATAAAGACCACTAAACAAATTAGCGACCTTGAACGAAAATTTAAAAAACGTTATAGAATTTGTATATTATAAAACCTGAAGTCAGTACGCCAAAAGTACTGCGAAGGAAAAACTTAAGAAATCAAATTTTTTTCGTTCATTAAAAACAATACCTTATGACCTTTAACTACGTTTCAATTTTGTTTTTTTACACAAAAACCTCACATGTACACTAGCACATGACCAAATAGATACGTCAGGTTTTTACGACCTCTTAGTGTCAAAGAGTTATAAGTATAACATTTGTTTCGATAACGATAATTAAATCACGCGATAAAACTGTTTGTGTCTATTAAGGTGTCATTCTACTATCCGTTACACTAAACTATCGCTTAATCGTTTTTCTTTAAAGAGAGAAAACCTATTTATTCCCCCAGTAAAATAAAATGATAGGTATATAATGAAAATGACCATAGTCTCATACAATATGATACCATAAATTCTAGGGCGTTAACTAATGGCTTTCAACATCCGCCTTTCCTTGTAGACTTCGTGGTGGATTGCTACCTGTAAGAGGAGACTCCATCACTAACGGCCGGTTTTTGAAAGGCTTGTCATGATATTGTTGAACTAACAGGCATGTTAATTGAGAAAATCTGTCAAATATATTCGTGTTTCTGAAACGTGAATTTGACAATAATAAACCACAAAAAAATATAGCATTTGATAAACAATTCCGAGTAAAATTTGACAGCTCTGGTTAACCGATCAGTTATTCAAATCAAATGACAAAAATCACGATCTTCAATAGATTTCGACAGTTTATTAATTAATTTTTCGTTGATTAGCCTTTCAGAAACCGACAGGAAATATGACCACTTGACGCATCATCATCGACTCACATAGCTTCATTTAATACTCGCCTGCGAAACTCGCGTAGTCGCGTACGAAACTCGCGTCCGAAACGCGTACTTTGTATAACGTCCGAGTCAGATGTACAAACACCTTAAAATTCAAAGGGCCATTATATAACAACAAGGAAGCGTTTGTGATTCGTGCGTAATGGTTGATATGCAAATGATTGTCCATGAACGGTAACAAACAACTAACTGTAAAGGTGAACCGTCTGAACACGACCTACGACAGCACATACTTGAGTTTCTTAAACGATTAAATGGATTTGGATAAACATTACCAAGGTTAGACGAAGACTCGGTTAGTAAAGGATTTAAACTGGCGATTTTCACAGACAATCACACAGACTTACAATATGGTGTATCGAATACATTATGTATATGTAAATATGTAGGTACCAAATTCGATTCCTGTACAATGAAGAATAAATTAATTGAAATAAAGGACTTTCCAACGGATCGAATTGTGAATTTAAACCATTCTAAGATACACAGAACACACAAAAAATCCTCGAAATCGGTTAATTACGAGGAGTTTAATGACATCCACGATTAAAATGTATCTTTTGGGTATAAAGACACAATACATATTATTTTAATTTTATTACGACATTTTATTTCGTTAAAATTGTACTGAACTGTTTCGTATTGTAAGTACATCAAGATATGTCGGAAAAAAACTATAATATAATATGTCTGGTGGTAGTCAAGCAATTCCACAACTTAAAATGTATAACAACAGTAAGAGTTGATCGACACTTACAAATTCATATATCGATTTATAGTCGAATTAGGATAATTAGAATAACGGCCAGGTCTATTATTATTAATTAATTTAATTTCAATTTTATATCAGACAACAAGGCCCATAATATAAATACCTTACAGACTAACATACATATTAAACTTATAACTAAGTCACTTTTTATCTATATAAAAATACAATAAAATACCGCCTGAAGTATTTAATATAAATCTTACTCAAATGGTGATAGTATGTATGTTATTATATACTTTCATTTATTATGCTGCATGTACCTTTTGTGGGAGGTACTACGCATGTCTAAGTGTCCATCATAAATTCCTCTCGCGAATTATTGCAAAGTAGACTAATACTAAGTTGATAACAATGCATTTCCGCAAAGTAACGCCTGATACTATTAACTATTAAATCTGCTAATATAAATCTATCAACAAGTGCATTAATTACAAAAGTTATGAACTTGATAATTATAAGAGTTCTTAGACATATAAATTGCAATTAAATGTTATTTGTATTGCGACTTGCGAGAATAATAACATAATTTTTAAGATGTGCCGCTTTTCTCACGGATACAATTGGTTTCAATCATAAGATCCCGCTACTTTAGTAATAAATACAGCAAATAAATAAATTATGAGCTGCAATTTAGTAGTTAATCATCAAGTATTATGACTCTGATTTTTTTAAATTATTTATGTGTATCCAAAATCTCTGTCTGAGAACTACTCTGTATATTGTTATAATAATCCTATAACTTGTTTAGAAGTAAAAAATACCACTTATAAAAATTAAAGAGAAAAAAACCTAACGTATAAAATCGATTAAATTATTATCTTTGAACGAAGGTAATAAACTAGTAGGTAAAGTAATAGTGACTTTTTGACAGTTGCTAAGATGAAGATAAGTCACTGACTTGAAGATAAGTCAGTTGCTAAGCAACTAACTTGAAGATAAGTAGGTTACGTTTTAATGGTACAGAAAACTTATTAAAAACTGAAGTAAGTGATCGTTGATATTTATAATATTCCAAGCAAGTAATTTCGGTAGCTGTAAAAAGCTACCACACGAAAAACTGCGTTCGCTTCACCAATTGGCGTGAGAAAATAACATTCTTTCACTGAAAAAGAAAATAAACATTCACATTGTTTTCGTTAAGCGACAAACGTGAGAAAAACACCTTTTCTTTGAAAGAGAATATGTATTTTTGGTTCAAAATTAAACACTACCTAGCCTTTTTCATGCTCTGTACTTTTATTAAAAACTACAATATAAATGGAGTACAGATGTCATAACAAGACGGCGAAATTGATCGACTATGTAAAGCAGTAAGTAGCAAAAATTTCTAAAAGTTATTATCGTTAGATATCTATCGATAAGTTGGAGGTCTACGAGCGGCAAAAATACTGGCTATTGCGTAATGACTCTAACAAACCGCTTTGTAGCACCAGCAGGTTGGTGAAGGTTCTTAAGCCCTTTTCAGTAGTAAGGAGAGACCGATTCCCGGAATCCAAATTAGCCCCGCAATGTGAATTGGTTGGACATTTAAAAACAAACCACTCATTTTGTTTTCTTTTTCATGAACTAAAAATTCAAACTGCAAAGAATTTGTTTTTAAAATTTAAACTTTGATATTGCATTGCGTTCGTAGCAAATACGCTTAGTTTTTCTACTTGTCCATAGATGGCGCTACTACTACCTTTTAGTTAACCAATGTTTTGCGGACAGAAACCCACGTAAAAATAAATTATAATCAAAATTTCAATAATAATTTTTTTCGGGACAGCCATTAATATTCATAATACATATTTCAACACAACGATACAATATCACAACAAAACCCGCTTGATTCTAGATAATATTATTAGATATATAAATTCCTGTGTTACTTTTAAAGTGGTTATATAAGGTTTATAATCTATGTATATCTATACTAATATATAAAGCTGAAGAGTTTGTTTGATTGTTTGAACGGGCTAATCTCAGGAAACTACTGTACCGATTTGAAAAATTCTTTTAATGTAAGATAGTCCATTTATAGAGGAAGGCTATAGGCTATAGAACATCACGATGAATAGGAGAGGAGCAGTAATAAAAAATATTGCGAAAAAGGAAAATTTATGAGCTTTCTATGCGTGCGCTGAGTAAACGATGAAAGGTACTCAAAAATCATGTATTACAAAATTGTTCCCCTCTAAAAGATCTGAATAAAAGTCCGCGATAGCATATGTCTAGCTTTTAAGGTTAACCCACTATAACA
>DWJN01000521.1:0-23430 GCA_018248895.1 Carystus phorcus
CCCCCCTCCCCCCGCGCCGCCCCCACGGCACTGGGTCACTTTTGAAGGTTCCCCCCTAAAAAAAAAAAAAAAAAAAAAAAAAAAAAATAGGGTAGGGCATGTTATGTTATAAGTATAATACTATGGGTAATGTAGCGCACATAGCCCGGCGACTTGCGTCGATCCTAGGGGATGGATAGAGTTAAGCAACTGCGGGCGCGGTCAATACCTGGATGGGTGACCGCTAGTGGCAAAAAATTCTAGAGCGTTTCCGTGCTTTGGAGGATACTTTAAGCTGTCGGTTCCAGTTTTTATGGTAAATAACAGTAGCCAAGCCACGTTGAAAGCCTTCGAGCGGCTTAAAAATTACGAACTCTTGGGTTTGCCATTGACCCTTCCACCAATCCGCATTGGAGCAGCGTGATGGAGTATGCTCTAGACCCCTCAGTGATGAGGAGACCCGTGCTCAGCAGTGGGTCATTAATAAATTGAAGGCAATATATTTTATTGGATTTGATATGATCAAAGCTGCCTTTTAAGATTCAATGCTATTTCAGTTCGGCATTCCCATAACTCTTACCCACCTTAGTGACGAATCCAAGATTTTAGTTGCGAAGGGATCTTGAAGGACCTCATCATCTCTGGGTCATTTACTACCTTACCTTTTAAGATTGTATTACGACTAACTTTTTATATCCAACCCGTTATGAGATAACAAAAAAGAGTATAAAGTTAATCGATATTGTACTTTACGTTATAAATGATAAAAAACTAAAAATGTATTATAAGAACATACGATAGAACAATGCAGAATGCAATTACGTGCAGTAAAATTAATTGCCTACATGTTTCCACGCCACAGCTTTTCCGGCATAGCAGTTTTCCTTTCGTTTAAACAATAATAAAGATGCAACAAAACAAACCTATAGCTTTCAATTAACTTTAAGAATGATGAAAGGAAACTTAAACTATTTTTCTGCAAATTAAAAAGTTCTGTAGGTACATACATTTGAATGACAAATAATGCAGTATTATACAACATGGCGAAGTCAATTCAATAACTCAATATAAGTTATATTAAATTATAATTGTAATATAGTCATTTCAAATATTAAAAGACTACAATAAAATTATAATAACAAATATCATGCGTTATTTATTGTGAAACTTATAACATAATAAATTTTGCATACGGTCTCGCTTGTAGAGGTTTTACAAAACGAACGTAAATCCTTTTTATTATAAATATGAAAGTAAGTTTGTTTATTACGCTTTATCATAAAACATTGTACACATATTATTAGATCTCAGACGTATTAAAAGGACATAGGATACCATTTATTTAATTTCATACCGGGGCAATTAAGAAAGACCGTATTGGTTGGACCGAGCCATGAACTTTCTGTCCGTCTGCAACTATTTTTCGGAAATCATAAAAGAGAATCCTCTAGAATAAAACGTATGTTTATTCCGACATATAGTCTGTCTTTGTGCTAAATTTCATCCCGATCCGTTCAGTCGTTGAGGTGTTATCAAGCAACAAACATCGGTCCAAACTTTCGCATTTATAATGTTATTAAAATTTAGATTTTTGTAAACTTTTATATTATTGTCGTAAAGTTTATAGCACTGCAGTTAATTTATATAAAACGAGCTTTTGCCCGCGGTTTCGCTGGTGTTAAGAAACATATCCCCCATTTTATTCCCTTGGTGGTAGAATTGATCAAAATCCTTTCTTAGCTGATGCCTACGTCATAACATCTATCTGCATGCCAAATTTCAGCCCGATCCGTCCAGTTGTTTAAGTTTCGACTGTGCGTTGATAGATCACTATGTCAGTCACCTTTGATTTATATATTTTAAATACATTTATATAAAAAATTCATATAACTAATGATGTAAAAATGTGTTGAACTATAATTAAATGTAGCATAAGGTATATGCAGTTATACCAACATTCTAATAGATACCCAAACTGTTCTTCGCGTTTATTAGTGGATCTGTTTAATGGTTATCTGATAGAGAAAGGATTAAGCATAAGCCTCACCATATTAAGGTACGGTAATTTATTTTATTGCGGTCAATAAAGTGCATTTGAAACCACTCAACGGAACAACATTTGGTTTTAATCACTAGCGTATCTATTCTGTCTTGTACTATTAAATAAAAGCCTTTAAACAGTGCAACCGAAATTAAAGCCTTTACAATTCCATGCGGTCTTAAAAATGTTTGTTACATAAAGAAATAAATTCATGACAGCTGAGAGGTTATTACGTGAAGACGAAAACTCGTCAACGCATCTTTTAATTCGACTATGTATATACAAAAAACAATGTTTGTTTATTTGCCCTTTAAAGACACTCAAATAATAAGAGATAGAGCGTTGATGTCTTTAGCAATTTTGTTGAGAATTCTCTGAAAAAGGTTTTGATACCAACAGATTTGATGACAGTCGAAAATGTTGACTTTTTGCTGATCGATCGTACTAGATCTACCCTTGTATATTCAACAGCACTTCAATAAATAGAATCAAAACGAATATGTTTATAAACATGCTGACTTTTCTTTACTTATGACTTTTTAATATGCGTAGCAACTCGCTCCGGGTACACGTCGTAAATAATAAAAAAATGTTAGCTAGCATCATATAATATATTTCAACCGATACAATAAGTCGATTGTAACAATATATGTGATATTTAGTAAGGAATCCTCAGGACGACAAATCCGATTTGGACTTTATTCGTATTTAAATAAATCTGTGGCTAAGCTTTTACAGTTATACAGGTAAAGTGCACGTCAGGATGAGCTGCGAAAAATTGTCGTAATCTCATTTTTTATTGCCATACGGTTTAGTTAGCTGCAATTTGTTGTGTAATGCTAATGTAATTTGCCACGTTAACCATTATGTAGCCGATCTTAAGGCACATTTAACGTTAATATTGTCTTCTGTCCAAATTTTTTAAGAATAGGTTATGTAAATAAAAAAATATATTTTATCAATCTGTGTAAGCTTTATTCTTTACAATACGCCACACACTCATAGCCCCATACTAGGATACCTCCGAGTCGTGGGTGCAATGGACAACACAGAAAGACATACACACACACCCAGACCGAGAGCAGAAATCTAAACTCATCATTCAAATTTCGGCCTAGCTGGGAATCGAACCCAGGACCCTTTGACACTCCGGCGTGGTAACCATTACGCCACGCAAAATGTTATATTAAACACGTAAAGCAAAAACACGAAAACAACATCATATGAGTACCAAAAACACATAATAAAGATGATACATTTCCATTCCATATGCCATACTATGATACCGTTAACAAATAAACGTGAAATATGCAATAATATTAACATTTTATAGACGTACATTTTTAACTGTATCGGTGCGGCCTAGAATTCTATACTAAGTAATTTTGGTATTTTTCTATTAAGATTATATTATTATATATTTCATAAATCTTTGGCGCTCACTTCATTGTTTGCATACAATCTATTAATGAGCCACTACTGAAGACTGGTCTCTCGTTATAACTGAGGAGGTCTAGAGCATACTGTACCACGCTGCACCACGGTTAGTGGCAACTCAAGCGTCGGAAATTTTTAAGCCTTCGTCTCCGATATGGCATAACGACATTTATGATAACACCCGAGATCGACAGAATAACGTGCCCTCGGAAGCACGGAAACACTCAAGAAGTTTTTGCCACTACCGGTCCCCCATATTTAAGTTTACTATAATGACCATTTTTATATTTTTAAAGGTACAGCTAGTACAAACAACAAATAAAATATTACTTTATTATCCGAATAACATCCGTGCCAATAATATAGTAGTCAACTATTTAATTCTATGTTATTAAGCTGTTTATAATATCATTATACCTTTTTAAGACTACATTTATTTTGATAAGGTCTGTGGCGACATCTATTATTGACGATATTTATGTATTATATGTCGCTAACGTTTCTTTTGTGTAAATTGGCCTGTTGAACACCCAGAGGCTGTGTTGTTGATACTGCCATAACTTTGTTTCAATGGCCCGACGAAATCTTTATTTTATTCGTTTGCCGTAACGTACTGATTCTTAGGTGAAAGTTTTACTACAAGATTTATGGAGGATACTGGTCTTTATCTTAATTAAAAAGCTGGCTTTTTTATCTCATAGATAAATAGTTTAATGTATAGTCAAGGTAGCTATATGATGCATAGGGTCGTAATGGATGTAGGTTAGCAAGAAGGTCTATTATCGACCTGCTCCTATAATACATATTGGGATGGTGAATATGCGCCAGCGTTGTAGAAAACATCGATAGCGTGATTCAGGTCGGACGTCACTATGCGTTCTATAGTATAATGTTATGGTATATTATTAAGTTATTAATACTTATATTGATATTATCGTCTTCTACCATACCCTTGCTTAAGTCAGACACCATAAAAACTCGTCGTTTTCCAGTCGGGGTTTCAGACCTAGTTCTATATTTACTTCATCGATGTTTCCATAGGAAACTGTGATCACTAACCATTACGTCTCTAATCTGCTTGTTTGTCGACTGTTTATTTAAAATGTCACCACAATAAGGCAAAGGCGCTGCCGTTGTTCTAGGTGAGCGACATGAGGCGACGCGACGCGATGTAATACGACCATAATAAAAAATGATACTTAGGGCGACACCGCAGGACACGAATGCATGTCACGACTTTTTGACATTTTCGCGTCGGGTCGAATCGCGTCGCAATGTCGCGTTTGTCGCTCACCTAGGACAACGGGTGCCACAACTATATGCCTAAGTGCTAAAAGTAATCTTTATTGTGATGAACACATACCTGCAATATGTATTAAAATGTACACGATGTATTATGTTTATTGTGGCTGTTTGTGTGAATCAACTTTATTTATCAAAACATCTATTATTATATATACATTTGTTTTAACTTACTAGTTAATGCTTGACTACAATCCCACGTGATGGTAAAGCGATGATACAATCTTATGTTAGTAAAGCGCATTAACTTAGTAGACGCCTATTCACATTATTATTTAAATAACCGTTGTCTTTATAAACCTTCCTATAAAACTATATTATGTATCTTTAGTTAAAGAATTAACATTTTTTGTGAAGAATAAAGCTTACGCAGATTGATAAATTACATTTATATCTATTCTAATGTTGAATAAAGCTTCCATTATTTTCCTTTGGAAAGAAAATCTTTTATCTAAATTGATGCGCAGTCAAACTGCCGATTACGATGAACGGTTTTGTGCCACCAAGTTGATTGGAGCAATTATTATGGATGACCATTCTACTAGTGTGTTGAATTTGTTAAGTAAAGGTTTCATTAACGATGCAGTTCAATGAACTATCATAATGTTTAAGAATTAACGTAAGAAAAATAAATAAAGTGATTGCAGAACTGATACAATACGATACCCAATAGCTACTTTTAATAGAGAACTGACGTCAATTGCGTTAGGAATTCCTATTATTAAGGCTTTAATAAACACCTTAATTCATCATTGATCGGGAAACCAATATTCAGATTCGTCACTAAAGTTACAAATAATCCTTTAATCAAGATATTTCTACATCATTTATGTTTCTTTAATTTGTTCCTTATTTTCTCATCACCTTATTTATATTTTTGTATTTTGTAGCTATCCTTATTCAAGAACTTCAGTTTTCAGCTATGCTGTTCTGGAGGTCGCCACCTATTGATATGTATATACTTACTACGAATATTATTCATTCATTCATACATCGTAGTACCAGTTATTCTATGATATAGGGTTATCTTTCACCTGCTTTGCCGCGAATTTTGTTTCTTACAAACTTAGTATTTTGATAACATGTCTGACTAGTGTTTAAATTCGTCACGTCTGGTCACTGGTTACATTTGCCCCAGTATTTGAATTAATCTTGCATGATATGTTCAGTTTTTATAGGTTAGTAGAAAGGTGTTAGATCGTTGACCCTATTGCTGTTTATCGGGTACAAAATTACAAAAGTCTATCTCCTTTCTATGATGATAGCACTAACCCTGTGTATTGCGTACACATTTTAACGAACCTGATATCCTCATTTCATGTGCACACTTACCTATACTCATGTCTTTTAACGAACGCAAGTTAGTACTGGTTAATTAATAAGAAACGGTAAACTTTGAATAGTGATACCCATCATGTTATGTAGCATACATACATATCAGGAGCGAAATCCGCAAAATGCCTTAACTAAAAAACAAACGATCGAATTCGCTTTGAGATAAGTTTTATTAAGGCGCGCTCTTGTACAATAAAATCAATGAATAAAATAATAAATTGGCAATGTCTATGTTTGCGTCATAATTGGCATACTCCGTAAATGCATTTAATTGTTCCCGCCAAAAGTGGCATTCTTCGCAAACGCATTTGATGTTTTTCCGCATTTAAAACTTATTAAATGTCTTCTTTATAAATGCCCCCATAAAATCTTTTGCGTGAAAAACCGCAAACAAAATATAAATATAAGTATGGAAATACATATAAGTAAGCGCCCATAGTGCAGCGTCTCGAGACGATCCTAAGCGATCGTCGATTGTTGGACAGCTTTTGGTAAAAAAATTTTTTAGTGTTATAGTGCTTCGGAGAGCAGGTTAAGTCGCCGGTCCGAGTATTAATTGTAGATAGCAGTTCAGGCGACAGAAAAGCTACTGACACTTGGGTTGACCACCAATCTGCACTGGAGGAGCGTGGTGGAGTATGCTCTAGACCTCCTTAGTATTGAGGAGAGACGCGTGTAGGCAATTAATAGAAGACAAACTCCATTGGAGATCACCCTTGTCGTCAACGTTTTTGTCAAAGATATAAAATACCATAATCTTAGATAAAATCTACAGAATAATATCCGATAAAATAGTTCATGAATGGCTTTAGGCTAAACGAAGATCCGGTAGGTAGATCACAGAGCGATACTGTATAATTTATTAAAGTTTCTTCATTGTACAACTAGTAATTTAGAACAGCGAATAGCTCGATAAAACAATGTTGTTACGTTAACGTAATCATAACACAAAACATTATATTACGTGAATAGGTCTGCGAATAGGTCACAACTAACCAAGAAAATAAGGCCAACAATAAATTCTATAGTCTTAACCTAGGTTACAGACCAGGGTTCTAAAAAGACCTGTCCGTCCTTGCGATCAAGCTAACCTAACTTATTTTCTAACTTTTTTTGTAACCTAGTCTTTAAGAGGAGAGTGAATAAGCTTCTACTAATTTAGTGCTTTCACGATCTCAAACATCTTCTCCACTTACCATTAGGTGGGTTGACGTCAAACATTAACTTATCTAAGGTGAAAAAAACCTGCTACTCGTATGTATCAGATGTGGATGTAAAAAGTGGATGAAGCAATGTTACCAGGCCGCTCAACGTTATTGGGTTGCACATGTGAAAGAAAAGTGAAAAATAAATCCTGAATAAAAACGTATATCATTAACTTTGACACCGATTTGACCATGTCAAAGATAGACCATATTGTCTCAGGAGCATGTTTGTCTACGGAATGTTCTACAAGTCAAATAAAAGTAAAAAATAAATATTTAATATCAAATCATATCATCACAATTCGGGTCCTTTGTAAAATTGCGAAGGGTATTCCTCTGTGTACTCTCTATGTCAAGCCAACTAATTCATAAACATTGTCAAGCAAAATTTTTCTTTGAGAACCTATAGGGGTCTTTACCGATCTGTAATGCACAAATCTTTTGACAAAAGCTAAAGACAAAGATATACAAACAATCGACCCTTGCTTTTTATTTTGTCAAAACGAATTATACATACATACGTATTCAAAAAGGAATCATCCACGAAATATTTTTGAAATACAATAATATTGTGGAATTATAAATTGTATACGAGTGTACAATTCCATTCAATAAAACAAAAATGCTGTTTATGTCGTTTAGATTAATTTTTCATGATTGTGCGTTGATTTAACACTCACGATAAAAAAACTAAGCTTATCTTTTGTATCGATTAGCAGACAAGTTCTCGGTAAAGTAGTCCCATAATAAACAAGATATTAGAGAGTTTTAAATACAGTTTTAACTAATTATTTATTCAGAAACAAACATATTATATCACTCAATGCCAGTATTAAGATATTTGGATATTAATATATGTTTTAAACGAAAACGGATACTTACGACTTTTTTTCCTTTCTGATCATGGTCATGTTTGCTATGGGGAAAGAGGAATGAGTCTTAACAGATGACACTAATGCACGTACAAATGTCATTAGTAAAACTTAAGACCCGAGAACAAATCGAATCCACATGAATGTCTGCTATAATCGGGAATCAAACACAGGAGCCCTAGCATCGCAAGCTGGATTACTACCAACCAACCAGACTACGGGTTCGTCACTTGACATAGATTTACCATTGACAAATAAATCTAATCTAATATTTCGCTATTTTTTCTCCTCGATGTAAAAGCACCTTTCCGAAACGGTGGTAGAATCAAAAAATCAAAAATGAGGTATGTATGTATGTATATAAGTTTATTGAAATAAATAACTTTTAATTTAATAACTTTTCATCTTAATCTTTTTCATGCCATACGACACTAACGACATCTTTACGCACTACATGATTACACTCTGCAGTTTTTGTTGCGCTAATTTAAATGTAATAAAATACTGATTAACTATCCTAACATGACTTAAAATGAGAATGCGTGTTCGACAATCCTAGAAATACTTTTTTCAGAACATCCATTATAAGTGACTTAAAAACTATGTGTATATTTTGGTAAGCTTAGAAATTCTAGAATTGCTTGTACGTAATTTTATTCCCGTTAGGACAATTCAAATTACTATCTGCCTGTTGTAGTGTATTTTATTGCATGATTACATCGGAAACACATAAGTAAATTGATAACTAATTTCACCCTTTGATTCTCTCAGCGCAGTATGCTTTGTTATTACTATTATTCAGTTATAGTTAATGAGTCTTGTACTGCTTATATCTTAGTGGCTGCGATGCAAAATTTTCCGGGTTTGATTCTCGGCTGAGGTAGAACATTATGTGACAAATAGATGTTTGGGAATCCTAGTAGGGGGGCATAAAACTATAGATATAAATAAAATTCTAAGGTCTGTTTGTAATATTGAATAACTATGTCTATGTGTCTGTTTGTACGTCTATTTGTTCTGGCTAATCTCTGGAACGACTGAATCAATTTTGACGGGACTTTTACTGGCAGATAGTTGACGTAATTAGGAGTAAATTAGGATAGGTACTTTTATTTTTGAATTATAAATCCTAAAATCTGTGAAGTTAACTTAGCTTTTAGTTTAATTACACGCTGATAAAGTTGCGGGCACAGCTACAGTGTAATATAATCGTTTAATAATATCTATTATTATATTTTATAACACAGAATTCATTAGAAATACCAATATAAGATATAACCTACACTCTATAAATATTACATTATCATATCCAAAATTTTAAAATTTTTTTTAGTGGTTTAACCACATGGCCGCATAATAGACCGCAAAATAGGAATCCATCCACTTACCTGTCGACGATCAAATTTTAAATTTATTTTAATTTTAATTTAGTTGCATAGATCACCGTGCTATTTCTTCACTTTTAAAATATTCATTTATGCCACAAAATATATACAACCTAGGATCTTCTAAATATAACATGAAATAAGAACATCAGCTGTAAATAATTACTTTCGATTAACAAACAAGATGTTCGAACAGAAATTAATGGCACAACACACTAATTTATGTGTTTCTTATCTCAGTAAGACAGATTTTATATTAGGTACGAGTTTTTCAATGTCCATCTTGTATATGTAAAAGCAAATTGGTATTTAGTAGGTACTAAAGGTTCATTGAACTCTACCATTTTTAAAGTTGCTTTCATTCGATAAAAATAAGAAACCTTAGTAAGATGACAACATGTCTTGATATTACTTTGCCAAGACGTAATAATCGATTCCTAGTGTGAGCACATATGTATTTGTATGTATAAATCTTTGTTATCTAAATTTTATATATATAATTCTTTTTTCGTGTGTGTCTAAATTGCTTACCGGTTGAAGCCATTTTCATGAAATATTTTGTATTTAAATAGATTCGAGGATGGGATCCGATAGGAAAAGTTGTTTTTAAAATTGCAGGTTAACATCTGCCGGATTAGCTCGTTTGTATATTATATACATATATACAAGGTATAAGTTGTATAATATAGTTCGCGACGCAGTAAATTCTAATTCCAAGTAGTAAATTCCTAAACTTCACGCGTTACTTAATTATTCAGAATTTATAAACACCACTCCACTTAACAAATTTTTATTTATTTATTTAAACTTTATTATACCTAATACAAAGTGGGACTTAATGCTCAAAGAATTCTCTAGCAGTCAACCTTTAGTCTAAGCAGATATCAGTGATAGCGGTATTGGCATAAAAAAGATAAAATAACGATTGTATCGTACAAAGGGGATCGGTGGGCCCCACGATACGAACGGGCACTAAATAATTCGATATATGTATATATTATACGGCTATTCAAATAATAAGGGTATTAGCCAGCGACTTACTTAGTGCTCCAGCTTCTACATATACTATATGCTGAGAAGTCACAGTCAGTCCGTACAGTAAAGGAATTTGGGTTCCCCAGGGAGGACAATTATTTATTTACTACACCAATTATTTATCAAACGGGAATATAAATTGGGATTAAAAGGATACTAAAAGTGTTCCGTCGCGTGAACTCCAGGTTCATGCACAGCGAGAGGAAGGCAGCACCCAGTTATCGCTGCAGCCAACAACCGTATCTTCGACACTCCGAATGAACCCCGAATAATTATAACAACCGGAACTACATTACTCCTAACGCTTTTACCAATTATAAATAAAACAAAATATATGCGACCGATTCGCGGGCATTAACAACTTTTCACCGCGTCGCACGAACCTCCGTTATTGTTTCTATTTTTTTTCTATCTATTCGACCATTTTTTTGCGGCGCGCAACTCAAGACCAAAAGCGCGGGAATATGTTTTTTTTTTATAAACACACAAAGGAATTTGTACTAGTTATTCCGAACATTTACTTTTAGCAATATTAAAATAGTAGGTAAAGACTATTAAAACAGATCGCTAATTTAACAGTTTTTAAACTGTGAATCATCATTGTCCATAATAGCTACCTAGAATCTGTTCGTAATGCAAATTAAGTATAAGTCTGTAAGATTTTTCATAATGTAATCCTGTAATCCTTCACTGAACTAAGTGATACTTATTTCAAAGCCCATAAATTGAAGAAATTACCACTTTCAACGGATACTACTAAAATTCTTTAGAAAGAGTCGAGTGTTGGCGGAATATCTGACAGTTGTAGGTGGTTATTATTTCAGAGAGATTATGAAAGACCTCAGAATGTTATTTTAAAGGAAAGCGAAAATTTTAACTTAGACATATGCATAAAGAGTATTCACAAAATACTACTATCGTTGTAACAATACATTTTCAAAGCCACGTCTCTTGAGAAAAAAACTAGCTGTAACCCCTTATTGTATACACAAATTGTAATATAACGAATAGTAATATTTGAGATTTCTTACGTAACTTTGTCTCACTCCGGAATATTACGATACCGGCAAAAACTAATATTCGCAGCGTAGAAATTTCTGTTGTTGTTCTTTCTTATTAGATAGAAGATGTCAAAGTATGTGGCAACTTCTGTAATATCTATGAGGATAATGCAATTATGCCGCAATCATATTACCGTTTTTGAACTGTGATTGTATGTAGTTTTGAGATTATAGTATTTTGAAATGGAAATTATATAAAATGTAATTTGATGTTTAGTTCTAATGTACCAATATTTTTACCTGTTTGTAACTGTTGTAATTCAATATTATTTCCAATATTTATTAGTTTCATTCTAATATATAATTAATCTATCTCATAACTATTTAATACTTTGAAACAACAATTTTATATTTCTTACTCTTTCCACCTATTACGCAAACAGTATTGCAAGCTAATTTTGGTCCTTCGAGCCGGATAACACAATTAGGAGCACAGGAAAAGTAGGCATTATTAACATTTTACTTTGATTTACTAACAGTAATAAATTATGGCCTTAAATAAGTAACTATGTTGCCATATTATACTCATAAATGCGAGTTAATTATATTATTATTATTATAATTATATATTATATTATTAAGGTACTGTATGAAATTGGTTATAGATGCATTTTTCAACGACAATAGATTCCTCACTTACAATTTCAAAAAGTAGTCTCATCATCTATTCTGTACAGGTTTGTACATAATACCTCCCTAATTGGAGGAAGGAAATGTCTTGGAATTTCTGCCTTTAAATTTATGACCTATCTTCATAGCCCGACATCTTAGTGTTTTGAATTCCCGGATTAAAAATAAAAGCATAATAACGAAAACCACTCCACCGTTTCTCCTCGCTCCGTATAAATACGTTGGTCTCAGCCCTATAATCTCTATCACATCCTTAAACTGATAGCCAGAAGTTTTTCACCAAGTTATTTTAAATTACTGAACAATACAGTTATCTAATCCAATTTTACGCTTCACTTTGTACCACGCAAGCAAACTCAACGTGAGGAACTGATCGAGTTGACTTCCCCAATAATTCTCGGCAATATTAAAGTTACCGATGTGTCAATACATAAATAGCCCGAGGAACCGGCACGAGCGCGACACCGCTCGCTTATCGCAAACATTCTCTTTTACGCCCTGTTCGCCCGTAATAAATTTAAGGCCATACGTTGAATAACACAGGCAAACTCGAGCGGTTAGCGAATTATTCACAAGAGTATGGTATAATCTTTTGCGGTCAAAATCTTAAGGCAGATTTACAATTAAAAATTGCAACTCATTAACTATTTCTATAATTTACCAAATACGCTTACCTCACTTAAAGGTTCTATAGTTAATAGGTAAAATTATAATTAGTATACTAAGGCCTATTAGAACTTAAGTAGGTGTTATGCCACCTATAGACGTTGGATGAGACATAGGATGATTTTTATCGGATGAGGATCGGATTGGCATTTAACAATCATATGTTTGAATGAACACCATAATTTATATCTGTATTCATTACCTTTCTGTACTCATATAAGATTAAGACAAAATATTCCTAGGTGGCATAAGTGCAAATCTATAGAAAAAATAGGTTACCAATGTGTGATACCTTCACCACCTAGATGTAACTCTGAATGAAACATTGAAGTAAAATGGCATGTTAAAACATCCGATTTTCACTTAAGACTAACCCAATTATATCACCCTTAAAAGTAACTTAACTTACAAACTATAAGGAGCTTTTATTAATTTTCCATAGCTATAAATTTCTCCGACCTAAACCATATTTCTGAAAAACTAGCGGATCACAAGGATGATCCCTATTACAATATACGTTCAAAATATCAGCGAGCAGCACAGTTCATAAGGATCAACTAATGGCGGTCCCGCAATAGGAGTATTATAAAAATAATGTATTAGTGGGATTTAGCTAAGCCAAAGACAGATCGGTCGGGACGCGTGTCGTCGCTGCCGGGAGACGGTTTATATCTGCTTAAGTGCCGTTCACATCACTAACAGGGCGTTTTAGATCGTTAAAAATATCAATATCCAACTATTAAAACACTATGAAAAGTACTAGCCAAGGTTTTTTATAATTTTAAGGTGATATTGTGACTATATTAGCCTCTTAATGGATGTTCAATATTGTACACTCTGTATAAATTTAAAGCCAATATCTAGTAATACGTAGGTAGTATATTAAATTTACTGTATCTTACAATAGAACACATATAACATACAAGCAAACAAGTTCCGCTTCTAGTTAAAATTCAACATTCTAATGAAATATGTTTCTATTTCAGTGTCAATAAAAAGACTACACAATCCATACATTAGTTTCACTACATTACAGTACGACATATAGAATATTAATGTCCATAAAAATGATACATACATTACAGTAAAAAATGTTACAATTAAATAATTATGTCAAAAACGTAGCAAGTGTGTTACACCATAACTTGCCATAAGCCTAGAAATCTTTTCTGAACGTGACTGTTGCGTGGTAAGAAAATATAGAAAATATCAATCATATTGAAAATCAAAGACATCTTCTTAATATATATAAACTACTTAACCAATTATAATCAAATTTTGATCCAACTTGAAAGATAGGATAGATAACATCTTAATTTATAGTCGCAATATTATTTTATTGCAAATTTATTGGTTAATATCTTACAAGTTACAACGGATTAGTTTCATAAGATTCTAACAGATGGCGGTCTGCTAAATTGAGTATGTAAACCTTAGTTACAGCAATGCGTGGCTGGGTCTGCTAGTAAGAATATAAAAGATGTATTTAAATGACGATCCAACATATAACAATCGATTTTAAAATTGTTGAAAAAACGTAAAGTGCCTGCTATGTTATTTGCACCTATAATTAAAGTAACACTGCGTGTATTTTTTATCATGAGTAATGTTTATTTAATAGTGTATTCTTTGTTGGTACAATAAGTAATATTTGTACATTTGAATAGATTGAAGCATTGGTTACCTATAAATGAATTGAAGTCCATTAATCGTCTATCAATATTCAATTTATTACTTGTGGAGTTATGTTTGAACATTTTTTTAATTATTTGGAACAGACAAATGCGGTATTAAAAACCGAATAAATTTAAAAAACCTTCTATTTTTCCTTTAATCTAATAAAAATTTATAATTCCTTTTTTCACAATACTTTGGAACAAAGGTTTTATAATAATGAAGCAAACACACGATGATTTATAAACTAATAGAATTGTTCATATTATTTTAAATGTTATTTTGCGAGTGTGTGAAATATGTATCTTTGTACTACATTTTGTGCGAAAAGTAATTTACATAAAGGGATCTCAAAGTACAACATCTCATGTGGAGTAAAAGCCATAAAAGTGACGAAATATATTTATTACCTTTAACATCGTAGTCTCGAAGGAGCGTATTACTTTCGTGTGTAGGTAATGTCAAAGAGAAAATCGGGCTTCTAGCTAAGTAATTGTATAGTAGTGTAGTATTACCTTTTCTAGGTAAATTTTAACATCTCAATGCTACCTATGTAACTACGGCAATGTTTCTGAATTGCTCAAAAGGTCTTTATCTAGCTTACTACGACTAAAAGCTTCATCAGTCAAATTCACTGCGCAAAAAAACAGACACAGAGTAAGGTACGATTTGAAAAAGAATTCTACTTTACGTATCAGCTATTCAAACTTACATCTTTCATGAAAATGTTAACAACAAACAAAATCTCTGAACGATGTAATATTGCACGTTAATCAATCTACTTTAGTGAAGGATTACGTGTAGAGAATAAATTCTTTACAGCCAATTTTGCGGGTGGATTTTAGTGAAATTGAATGGAGTTTACGATTTTTTTGGTACGATACGCTCCAGTGAGAAATAGCCGATTCATTGGAGGAAGTTTAAACAAGAAGCTTTTTCGCGAAATGAAGTGGTGGGCAAGTTTATCGAAGGCGCGATTGCTTGAGACGCATAGACGTGGTAATCAATCAAATATTCGGGCAAGTCATGAATAAATCGGAGCAAGTCGGAATACCGCGCCTGTTCGGAAGTAAACAAGCTTGTCGGCGGTGTTCTTGGGTCCTGATCTTGATTTACGATGTTTTAGCAACGAAATAAGTTGTTCTGTGGCAGCTTAGACGGTGCATTTTCCTGACGTCTCGCGGTGATATTGATGTAGTCTTAAATAACGTTGCCTTGCTTTGAAAAGTGCTCTTTAAGGGAATAACGTTTGATACCGGTTTTATATTTTTAATGGTATGGAATAACCTGATAACTTTATAGATTATCGGAAGAAAAACAGTGGTCTTAATCCGTAGTCGGACTAGAAACCATGAGAAAAAAAGTTAGTCGGGTGGCACTTGTTGTATGAATAAGTAACTATATTTTTTGACGGTTTCCAAACCGACGAGGACACGATAAAGCGTCGATCATTGGTATTCTTGTTCGACACTAGTAATTAAGAAATGTCAAAAGTTATTGCGAGTACACGAATTTTCGACACCCGGGTGCTTCTGTGCACTGGATTACTGGATATATTGAAGTATGCTTCAAGCCTTCTAAATTATAAGAAGAAACTTGTGCCTTACCTTTTACCAATCCAGTAGACGGGTCACCTGATAGTGACCTCCGTCGCCCATGAACATTAGCAAAATCAGGCATGTCAGCAACGTCGTCCAAGAAGAAAGCGGTGGAGCCGCTTCATGAAGGTCCCCATGTCATAGCACTGTGGGAACACTTATGCAGGAAGTTAGAATATGACGTGAAAACCATACTGTAGAAGAACGCCAGGTGTCCAGGTAGATTACCTGATAGATTAAAGCCAATCCAATCTCAAATAGAACTTTTACCTTCTTCAAAAGTTTAAAAATTAAATAAAGAAATACAGCAAAAAACAAGTATATGCGAATATAAATGATACGGAATACTCCCAACCAATTTGCAGTGAAACAACGTGTTGGAGTGTGCTCCAGGCTCCCTCAAATTTGGAGAGAGACACGCCTTGCAGTGGTTCGTTAATGGATTGAGGCCTAACTGTACTGTTAACCAGTTGAAACATAATTATTGATCAACATCGTGGGCTCGTAAATTTTGAGCACAATTTCTTTAGACCTTTTAGAATCAGTTTTCGTAGTTTTATTAAAAAAGAAAACTTTATTGCGAATGAGAAACATCTTATAGAAGGTACGTTCGCCATTTTATTTATTGCCTTCACCCATAAACAGCCTCTCAAAATTCTCAACTTGGGTACTAACATAAAATAATATATCCCAATTTCGCGAGTTGATAACCATTATCGAAAATTATTGGGTATTCTATATGTTTTCATAAAATAAAAATTATAATAAAATACACCAAAAAATTTTACACATATTTTCACACAACGAAAGCCATTGAAAGGCGTGTCTTCTTTCTAACCCTATAAAACAGGTTAAAATACTCACGATATTTAACCTAATAGTTAGTAGTGTTAAAATATATCCACAATTTAACGTTGAAGCTTTACTAGAAACAACTCGATGTCTGCAATATTTACTCAATTTTCAAACTAACTGGTTCCATTTCAATATTGGCTGAAACAGAGAAGTGTTATTCACATGATTCCAAAAACAGAATAGCTTCTTTTTAAAAAATGTGTTCTGTTTTCACATAAAGAACTCAATCTGACTTACAGTTTGCATTACATATAAATACTAGCAGACCCGGCCACGCGTTGCTGTGACTAAGGTTTACATACTCAATTTAGCCGACTAATTACCTTACACCGCCTTCGGAATATTACGGAACTAATCCTTTGTAAGATATTAAACAAATAATTTGCAATAAAATAATATTGTGACTACAAATACAGATGTAAGCTATCCTTTCTTTCAAGTTGGATCGGATTGCACACGATGAGCAAAATTTAAGTTAAGATAATAAATGACGCAAGTCAATACCGTTGGTTGTGTTATTAAAACAATTTAATCGTTGTTGCATTAGTAATGTATGTAGCTAAGTAAAAAAACTAAAATAGTCTTTCTTAGCTATGAAAATGAATTAATGCATTACGTAAAATGAAAAAAGATTTCTGTACTCAACATTTCACCAACTCGAAAAAATTAACCAGTTTATTCAGATACAGGAATAAAACATTTAAAACCATTTTGTTGTTGTATATCTTCCCAAACACATCATTGTAATATGCGCCTACATCTCACTCAATTTGTTTGTTTAGCGTATCACGGAACAGCCACATTCCAACTGCGGGAATAAATGTGAGCATTCAACATACTTTCTTCCTGTTGTATGCTACACGTAAGTTGTACCCTAAATCTGCTCCTTCACTGTCTATTTCAGGTTGTCCGTATTCACTTAACATATGACGTTATAGAATGGTATTCCGTATTCGCTTTACTCCCTGCTTCTGTTTGCGCTCTTCGTACTTGGCAAGCAAACTCTCTTACTTTGCGTACCCCGACTCTGTGATATGTATTGTCTTTCGCGCCTTTGAGAAAATTGTATACATTTCACTACTTTTTACAATTGCTGCATGTGTATTTTACCTAAAAATGTAAGGACTAAGGTTCTCCAAACACGGATTCATTGGAGCTGCTGTGGAGACAAATTGCACGGGAGTCGTGATGGGAGTTGACTGCAACTAAATAGCTCAGACGACGCTGTTAATTCAACGGTCGAATGGTATACGCACGGCATGGATAGAATGCAGCAAGTGAACTGCAGGTTGGGCAACTATTTTGCTGCCAGCAACACAACAAATCTTGGTCGCACGTCCCATATGGTCGAAGCAAAAATCTCCAGAATCTGCAACGACACTGTTTAAAGCAGTTGAAGTCGACTGCTTCGCGTGGCCCGTGTACGACGGGACTAAGTGTCTTGCATTTCTTGTAATTTCAAATATTTTTGCTGTTCAAAGACGTAACTTCCTTTGAACAACTTATAAAGAGTCATTTAATACATGCTTTATTAACCAAATATTTACCTATATGACTCCAAACATAAAAATAGCTGAAATGTGATGTAAATTTAAAGGATTATGACGTAAAAGTTGTGAAAAGTGAATGCATGTTTCCCAAACGGCGGCGGAGAAAATATTCACATGTATAAATCATTTTCATTTTGAACACCGCCAACAGCCTCACTAACTCAATGCCGACGAAAAACGAACTACTTTCCAACGTTGAAGCAAGCAAAACTGGTTTGCTTCATGTTAGATTTTGTGGGATATATAAAACGATAATCCTGATTAGGTAAATTAGTGTCACATCACGTGCAGATGACTGGGCCAGCCGTGCCAAAGCTCATCCTACACGACACTCGTTTATTCGCGCACAATTATTTTTATTGTAACACAAATCATGGAATAATATCGAGACGATTCCTCAACTGAAGTAAATCTTTTAATGAGCACACTCCTTGATATCCTGGACTAACTATCCTAAAAATAATATGCAATTTTGTTGACTCGTGTAAGTGATCTGGTAGGGTTACCACTAGACACTAAAAATTAATATTTATTTATTTACCCTTTATTGTTTCAACAATACATATGTTATAATACGCGGACTTAATGTTAGATATCATTCTCTAACAGTCAACCTTTGGAAGATGCAGAGAGCTATGAAAGCGGTACAATTGAGATTGAGAAAGATTGAGAAGTGAATATTATGAAGAATTAATAAAATTTAAATATAAAAAAGAAAAAATACGTATAGATACACTATAAATATGAATGTGTGATAGAGAGGGAATGTGTAATATGTGTATTAGATAAACTTTTTTACATAATCAAACGACAAACAAGTAGACGAACCATATGATGGTAAGTAGTCGTCGTTGCTTATAGCCTTCAGCAACACCAAAGGCCTCACTATTTCGTTGCCAACCAAGAAAGCTCCAGCCGGAACACAAAGAATCGTTTGACCGGTGACTTAAATATGAGGGTGATAGTCAGTCAACCGGTCGTTACCGAAAGATAATAATACCAGTAATAATATGCCACATGAAGCTATTACATCGTCCTTCGTAGGTTGCACAACTATTAAGAGAGATAAGGTGGGCCTAAGTATCACCTTCGCTTATCGCCTAAGTATGAATGGAATTTCTTATAGCTTCAATCCACTACAAGGCATGGATCTCATCACCGCTGCAACCTAAAATATACTTCATCATGGTATTCCAATGCGCATTAGAGGCGGGGGTCAGTGTCCAACCCATGGCTTAATATTACCATAACCATGGCTTAATATTGGCATGATATTACTTATGACAATTGGGCTGGATTCTACGACCAAGCCCACTGTTGCTTAACTCTGTTGATATCTTTGCAATAAGTATAGATTGTGGTCAAGTATTAACTTAAAATATGTAAAAAAAGACCCCAGACTATCAATGAATTTAAATGAAATCCTGATACCGCTACGAAAATAAATACGCAGTACAATTTATATTTTACCCTTGCTACTTTTTAGCTAGTAAGTACTTAATAATTGAAAAGCTAACACTGCTGACACGAAATCATTCTTTTAAAGAATAAGAAAGTGTATTCTTCACGCGGTAAACACAACAGCAACGAGATAATGAAGTGTATTGAATCCGGGAAGTTCGTTAATTTATCATTTGCGATGCTTGCCGGTATCTTTCGTAATTTTGCAGAGACATCGAAGTTTTATCGGATACGACGGCAGTGAGGCTTTGTTAATAAACAGAGTTTTATGCAATTACTGAGGCTCACAAAACCGCTGATTGTAAAAAAAGTTTGACCAAAGATTAGAGTGCCTGCTGAAGTACTTTAAAAGTGTAGCTTAGTAATTTACCAAAGATCTTCTCTTCTTAATCATCTAATTAATCAATGACATCATAGTCAAACATTTCAAAATCGTTTTGCTACATTACGCTACAACCAATAGGAGTTCAGTAGTGATAAGAAATGTTACAAAAACGGGACAAATGTTCCAAGGTGATAGGAAGTTAGCCAAGTCTACTAGATATAGATAAGTATGTTAGTGAGTGAGTGAGTGAGTGAGTGAGAGAGTGACTATTTAAGTAAGTTATAAGCCATAAATCGGTAAACCATGTCATAAAAAGTTAATATTTGAATTATCCGCTATTTCCTCTAACAATCCGCACTTGAGCAGATTCACAGCTATACTTCAATATACTCCTGTATGCTATAGACCACCTCAGTGATGAGATGATACATACTCTGTAGTGCGTTAATAACGAGAATATTAGGTCATGTACCACGATGAAACATTGTGAAAGATCCACGTGGATAATATTAGATATACATAACTTATCATTAGTACAATAAAAAGTTTCAAAACGATTGTCCCACACACCGCACGAGTCGAAATGCGAACGTAAACAATATTTCAATGCAGATGGCTCGACGCCCTATATTCAGATATCCAATAAAGACGAGCCACATTTTTATGGGCCATTCGGAGGGTCGCCCATTCTGAATACTTCGAGTTCGGCTTAATCTTTCACTGAGTATTGTAACGATGGGTCGACTTTCCCGATTCTACCTGCGACGTGGCGACAGGTTTCAGGTTAATTTACATCAATGATAAATAGCGGTTTTTTGTCGATTCAATAGCTGTGGGACTTGAGTTTATATACATATATACCTTTTTTGATATGTAGATTTATGTGTCTTAGTAATGTTAATGTTATTTAATTATGTTCTTTTAAATGTTAAAGTTCTGATTTTTCTATAACGGTTGATACACTTTCTATAAAGGTGAGACGGTATTTTGGTTGCTGATAGATTCGCAGCCAGAGCAAATATTTACGTGACAGCTGGGTCGCCTTAAGCCATCCGGGGGTCCCAGGGCACACCTGAGATCGGGACACTTTTATAAAAATGTGTTACCATTAAAGAAAGAAATCTTAGTTATTCCATCGAGAATACATGATAGATATCTATTACAGTGATAATTATGTGACTATAATTATTTTTAATTAGTACGTTAATATATAAGATGTATGAATAATGAGAATTGTTATTGAACTGTTATCACGCTAAGAAAAAATCTTTTTGCAATCCATAGTACAGTTACCGAGGAAGGCTATAGGCTATATAACATAACGCTACGATCAATAGAAATTACTAAAAATGGGAGCAGAGCATTGGTGAGAAATGTTACAACAACGGGACAAATCTTCCAAGGTGATACGAAGCGCCTTTCCAAAACGGTGGTAGAATCAAAATAAATTACGTGCATAAGTGTATTGAAATAATACCTACATGAATAAATGATTTTGAATTTGAATTTAAATTTGATGTTCGCCGGATCTACTAGTACAAAATAAAGAAAGATTAGCTTTAACAACACCTAGGCTAATGAATAACAATATAACAAACTACCACCTTACTATATTGTTATTTACTAGGATTAGCTATTGCATAAGTGGTATGAGTAGTCTTAGACTAAGCTAGTATTTTGTGATTTTTATTAAAAAGGTTGAAGGTGTTTGACAGGCAGGTTACGTATGGCATCAACAATCGCTGTCAACGAACCAGATATATTTCGTATTAATCTATCTATCTTAATCTTAAAAATATCTAAATTTTTTACCCCGCTGAAAAATAACATAATATCAAATCAAAACGTCACATTTAAATGCAAAGAGAGACAAGAAATTAGACTACTCGGAAAAGTAATACAATCAATAGATGACGGGTGACTTTATATATTGCTGACGGGCCATGACCTGCAGCCCCAAATCTCTGTTCTATAAATAAATAGGTTATCGCAAAAAGCTTGTGATTACATAATTCACGACATAGTGGCACTGATTTCTTCCCAAGTGAGTTCTATGAAAACTCACGTTTCAATATTTCACCGACATTTTAAGTTACTATTAATTCAAAGTCATTTATTTTGGCAGACATTTTCTTAATATACTTGCACATCATTTTTGGTTTTAATAAAATTCTAGTGATATGGTTTAACGATATGTTCAAAGATTGTAACAATACTGAAGATAGCTATTAACACCTATCGATCGATTACGGTCGCACAAATCGTTGGTTACGCACCGTGCACGCGAATTGGACAGTAAATAATAATAAACTGGTAGTAAGCTGTTAATGAATAGATAGTGATGATCCAACTCATAACGCCAATCTACTGTTATCCCATTAATAACGCGGCGGACCGCCTCGCCGATAATGTCTCTCGGCGCGCCGCTATACGGGTTCTATCTTAATTGCCTTCAGAAAGTCAATATCTTTACCGACACAAACTTTTTGCGCCCCGTTCAAAGTCATAAACAATATGTTTCTTTCCTACGAGTTAGATGAGGTACTATATTTATTGCTTATGTTATTGCCATTGTTTTGGCGCAAGGTTGTTAAGAACTATTAGTTAGGTATGAATAATTTTGGGCGCGTTTGCATCTAAGTTTTTTTATGCGTTGCCAGCCAAGAACGATAAGAGAAGAAAGATAAAAGTACTGGCTCTTAAGCTCGTTTGTTTGAATTATTTGGCGGGTGAATGAAGCAAAAGGTTGAAGCTGAGCAGGCGGGGTTCACGGAAAGATAATAATACCAGCAATAATAATAATCAGATATATTATATGCTGACCCAGCAAACGTTGTTTTGCCATATAAAACTATGATTTCAGAACTATTTTGATAAACGTAAAAAATGGTTATAGTAGGTTTACCTTAAAAGCTAGACATTATGCTGTCGCTACTTTGTATAACTTTTAGAGGGGAACAATATTGTAATACATGATTTTTGAGTAACTTTCACCGTTTACTCAGCGCACGCAAGGAAA
>DWJN01000522.1:0-23423 GCA_018248895.1 Carystus phorcus
GATTTTGACTATGTCGTAATTCATGGTTAAAGTCATTTGTAAATTAACGTTATCGTAAAAGTTATAAAAATGTTAATTTATTGTAATTGTTGTGCAAATCGTGATCAGAAATATGTTAGAAAATTTTGTAGAATCTATGTACATACTTACCACACTATACTTAATTGTTATTCTGGGGACGCAGTTTCAAAGGTCGAAAAGAAGTTAAAAAGTAAAAACGAAAAACAATTGAATAACAACGACGTGAACCTTTAAAACTTTTTGAAAAAGTAAAAACAATATTTCACTGGACCCGATTAAGGAATTAGAAGGTCGTTAAAGTAGTTTTAGTTCTTACCTTATACAACCATTTTTAATATGCATGTCATATCATAAATCAACACATACGGATGACGAGAATGATCACGCTATTGCAAAACCTTTGACTTGGTGATTCAACATCTTTAGACCTCTATAAACATAAGAATGAAATTTTGATCGTTATTTAGATCTTCTTTATTCTGTATTCTTTATTTATTTAATAATTCGTTAAGCCGCATAAATCTACTACTGTAAAAATAAAATCAGATAAACTTTATAAGAAGACTAGATTGAAGTATTATTTGCTTACAACGTGAGATGAGAGCGCATTACTCGTATAGTAAGATTACAATTATCAATATACTATTTAAACAATGGGCTACAAAATAAAATATTGTAGTAATATTTTACAGGTGTAGACTGTACGACGTTCATTGTAAAACATTCGAACTATCTACGTTGAGATAAGAGTAAAATATAGAGTGAATTCAGGCAAAGGCGACTCCTGGTCTGCCATAAATTGTATGCTAATATCAGGGAGTACCGCCAGGTGACGCTCCGTGCAAATAGAGGGTTTCGAAGTTACGAGTTATCGTAAACCGACGGTTTGTTGATGTGTATGGCTTGAAATATTAGCTAAAATAATATTCAATGAGTTTTTATGACTTCAAACTTTTAATATCTCTCCTATTTTATCTGTAAAGGGTAAAATAAAGGGCTATATTTATTTGATATCTTATGTATCGTTGATGCCTTTGTTTATTTGAGACTTGTTGTGAGTAATTGTAATAATATTTTCGGTTAAAATAACAAAGATTTTAATTAATCAAATCCAATAACAATCAATTAGCTAGGACTCTTTTTGCAAAAAAGATAAGGTTTTCGAATCACGTATGTTAGGTAGGAATCAGTACCATTATTTTTTTTATTGTTGCGAAAAGGTAATATTCTAATGTTCGCTTCAAGGTTTCAAAAACATGAATAAGTTATAGATAATTTATCAGACAGAACTAATACTTACGCATTTCAATATCCTGTTCGCAATGACGTATTGTTTTCAACAATAGTTTAATCTTTATGTAATGAACAAGTAGAATTAATCAAGTAAAAATGCAAGTAAAAATAATTACATGAGTGACGTAACCGGCAATTACTCGCTGCGTATCGATTACATTTTTTTTGCGGCCCCTGTTAGCAATGACACAACCCAACAATTCTTATTTTATTGAAAAATTAATAAAGATTTAAAACAAATTTGAAAAAAAATTTAACATGACGATAAAAAAATATTCAAATGAAACATTTTTTAAATGTATATTTTTATATATGTTATATAGATACCACGTGTGATTATTTGGTTTTGATTGTATAATTTTAATTCATTAAAAATTAGAAAAAAATGTTCTGGTCTTTAGAATTTTTATTATAAAATATACAACGTCTTATTAAAATTCCAATTGAAATGGTTTCTGACAGATTGTCAGTCATTTTTATTTTCCAATATTTAATTTCAATAATTTTTAAATTATTGGAATTAATGAAGTTTTAAAAAAGATTTTTCGGGCAGGGTTGCATAAAATTAAAGGATTTTATTAATAAACTAAATAAATTAAAGTGACTTTCACCCTAACATACGAAGGAGTTATGGCTAACCAGTAATGGGCAATAAATACTCATTCATGAAAACGTTTCTTAAAATATATTTTGAAAACTGAGAATTCAATCCAAATATAATATTTAATTTATTATGGTAACCATAGGACATTTTAAATTATTTATTATTTCATTCTGTTATTATTTGCATGTGGATTTGGCCGTCTTAAGGCATCTTAGAATATAGACTTATATCCCGACAGACCAGGATGTTATAAAAGGCATCAGAAGTCTGTCAGGTAGAATTTCACGTACGGATTGTAAAGTTGTAGTGTAGTGTGTTAAGTACTTAGTATAATTATTGAGTATCTCACAAACTCTTTTTAGGTGCAAGATGTACGTGGGCCCTGTCATTTAGAAGGCTAGCGTAAGAATATAATACGTAGAGGCCACTTTAATATATTGTTATGTAGTATACAAGGCGATACTACTCTCGACAGCTCAACTTGACACGTTCTGAAAAAGAGGCAGATGATGACTTGCCGTCCACTAAATTAGCACTGAAACATCGCGTCTGCATTTTCGTGAGCAGCTAAAGGTGCGGCACTGATTTTACCAACTAGCGGGTTTCTTCACTATCACGCTACACTTCCACCCCCTAACATATAGCTATGGAGACTCCACTCTGGCTGGCCAGTTAAGCTAAGCACAAAGGGGCTTATTCCTTGATCCCCGCTCCGCCTAATGAAGATAAGGAACAGGGGGGGTTTCCTGGGAGAAGTCAGGTCCGTGGTGTCACTACTCACCAACAGCTCACCAAAACACTGCCCTGTGGTTCAAAATTTAATATTATTATCGTTTTTTCCCTGAAGTCCGTCTAACTTGCTAACCCTCTATTTTGAGTTAGCCGTCAACTCGTCGTGTCCAGCTGGCGGCTTCGGAGCCAGTTATGCCTGTTTCTTCCCTTTTCTATTTCCTGACATTTGCTGATGTCTATTGTGTTGCTAACGCCCATGGGCGGCGATGACCACATAATCATCATCATCACGTTGCCGTACGCACGCTTGTCAGCTATCGACATCAAAAAGCATAGTTTATTATTGTCACTGAAATAATCTGTAATACACTCAACTCGTTTAGTATGAAACCAAATTATAAGAGGAATTAATATTAGGCGTCAACTTGTTAAGCGATTATTAGGTACTCGTTTGTTACTCATGAATTTAAAAATTAATAATCATACATGTAATGTAACGTTTAAGTTTATGCTAATTTTAATTATAACTCTTATCAATAATAGTTATGAATTAACAAAATGCACCTTAACTAACCTAGAACTTAGTTATATTTTGTGTTTACAGATATTATTATTAAATTTGGATAATAAGTGTTGTAACTCTTGGTAAGATATAAATGGATATTATCTGGTAATAAAATAATTAAATTTGCTAAAAAATACAGATTCAAAAAATCTGCATTACATACTCTGATATTTAGTAAATAAATCAGTTAATATACTAGCATATCCGTTTTTGTCTTTCACTGCATAAAACAAGTAGGATTTTTTTTTAATACTAAAAGTAGAAAAGCAGGAATTGACAAGTAAAATTTACAGTAAAATACAATTTCTCCAATTTAATATAATTTACAGACCGACTAGTAAAAACTTCAAAACTCGAGTTAGAATATATTGCACAGGAATATGAGAACACTTTCACTTCAGTAACGTAAATGTAATCGTTACTCATTAGTTATACTGACAGCGAGTGTAATGGACAGAATACATTTTTTTATCAACGGAACAGAATATACTGGTAAAGATATTTCTACTGTCTTAATTGTAAAGATATTTCAATTCATGCAATTCATTTAATTTCATGTAATATTATTACTAATTCATTTATTTACATTCATGCTATCAATAATGAAATTTGTTAAGACCATTTTTAAGATTTTTCCGTCAAAAGTTGCCAACAAAACCTTAAAAGTATCCCTTACCTATCTCAAAAATAAATAATATCCAGTAAAAATCTGGCAATAAATTTATCTTCAATATGCATTTAGTGCATGACTGATATAAAAAGGAATGTTTAAAACATTTGTTAACATTATTTAATGCCATACCCAAAACAAATTCGATACCAGACCAATGATATTTTGTACTCTTTTATTATGACTATTGTCTTAATTACTTATACTTACTTACATATAATACAAATGTCTGTACTTGTAATCCACGCGTATATCATGACGATAACTATTATTTAAGCGGGATGTGAACTACCATCTTATACCACGTTGAATGAATTCATCCGTCGACATGCGGACCTCCGGGGTACGAAATACATGTGTTTGGAAGGCGGATGTGGCGCCTGTGTTGCCAATGTTCGAGCTGTTCATCCCGGCACCCGTGAACTTGTATCGTTCTCAGTGAATACTGTAAGTAAATATCATCCAGTTACTCAATACTAGACATAAAACTATAAACTCTTTATATTTTTATGTCTATGTATGTATGTATGTAACATAATTCCTCTTAAACGGTTGGATCTATTTTCAAGTATTTTTTTGTGTTTAAGTGGATTGTGGATTGGTTTTTTTTTTAATTAATTTAAACATTTTGTTTTACGGGTATCAAACTTGACATCAATTTACTACAAT
This sequence comes from Carystus phorcus, assembly GCA_018248895.1. Lineage (NCBI taxonomy): Eukaryota > Metazoa > Arthropoda > Insecta > Lepidoptera > Hesperiidae > Carystus > Carystus phorcus. The sequence goes on from DWJN01000522.1 coordinate 4,555, forward strand.
ACAGCTTATTAATAGAAAAGTTTAATAAAAAAAACTATATAATTTTTATATAGTTTTTTTTTATTAAACTTTTCTTATATTATATTTAACTTTATAACTTATATTAAACTTTTCTTATATATATTATTAACCTTTATATTTATTTTAATGGAATCTTAATTTAATTCAGATATTATATGTAATTTACTCTTAATTGTCGCTCCTGATTTTTTTTTTGTATCTAAATATTAATAAATAATAATAATATACATGTTGCAAGACAACGTCTGCAGAGACCGCTCATTATTATATAATAATAGAAACATTTGATCAGGTGCTTTGTATTAATTATTACAACAATGTATAATTATGGTATCAGATGCATGGCGTTAGACAAAATTTAATTTATGTTCCAAAGATCTAATTACGATCATATTGATCTTGCTCATACATATTAGAAGGCGTAGTGCAAAAACTAACGGAAATCATTTAAACTTTGCGTAAGGTGTCAAATTTTGTTACGTACAGTGGTATGTAATAACTATCTAAAACCAAAAAAAATATTTAATAAAAGTCTTACAGTATTCAGCAAACTACTGACCTTAATTCGAATTTAATTAAAACAACCACCAATACCGCAGAATTTAAACAAAAGCTTCGACATTTTCAACTAATATGTATGCCGAGTGATGAATTTTAATGTATAACTTACATCATGTTTACTATGCCATAACCTTTATTGTATCTTAAGGTATTTTAAAGTTAATATTATTATTATATGTAAAATTATTATTATAAGTAAAATCTTGTTACCACAAAAACAAGCTTAAAGGTTTTCCTAACTTAATTAACATGTAACACGAGTACTTAATTTACCTACCTCAAAGCAATTTGAATTTGAATTTAAAAATATATAGACCTGTTTTAAAAATGGTAAATGCGTATTAAATCATATGTAGTGAAAGTGCTTCCAACATATGATTACATAATTTCAAACAAATTCAAAATTTACACAATGTACTTATTCTGTTAAAACAATTCTGTTAGTATCCGACAGAAATAATTATAGTAGATAACGGATATGATCTTATTTAAATACTAACAGGCCCGGCCAAGCGTGGCTGTGGCTTGCTTGTCTTTCGTTCAATTAATATAACAGTTACGTAGTATATAGTCACGCTCGTAGCCCGGCGCCTCGCGTCAATTCTATGCGATCGTCACAGTTAAGCAACTGCTGGCGTGGTCGCTACCTGGATGAGTGACTGCCGACTAGCCATGTCGGAAACCTTCGAGTCGCTTAAAAACGTCGGACACTTGGTTGGCCACTAACCTCCACCAATCCGCACTGAGGCAGTGTGGTGGATTATGCTCTATGCCTCCTCGGTGATGAGGAGAGGACCCGTGCTTAATAATTGGCCATTAATGGTTTGAAGACGGGCAGTATATACCATCAACACACGGCACTACCTATTGCATGCAGGGAGTAGGTGGATCGTGTACCGTACATAGATAAGGTAGATACGGCTGTATTATATCCGGAGTACTTGACTAAACTTGGAATACCAAAGTCGTTGATTTTGCCAAAAAAATCGGAACAAACACTATCCTGTCTTTGAAATTGGAACAAAACACACATTTAAAAGAGACGTTAAAATCCGATCAGTAGTCCATTGCGGACAAACATCGTAACACGAGAATTATATATAGATAGGTAGCTATAAAACCATCTGTCAAATCAGCTAGTAATTTATAATTCCCTAAATATGTTCTATTACAAACCTGTAACTAACCTACTTGGTAGGTGATTTTAATTAATCCTCCAGTTACCTACGGTGTAAGGTCTACACCACTGCTTTATTAACAATAACTTTATTGACACTAAAAAGTTCTGTTACGTACATACATATATTTATACAGACGTATTTCGAATCGTGAAATACCAATTATTACCCCTTACATTCATTACCCCTTATTGATGTCTTTTTGATAGCTCAATTAAAGCAATAGTCCATATTCATATATGGATATTCCATGTGTGTGTTCTATAAATAACAAGTAACCAACATCTCATGTTCAATATACAGAAATAGAAGCTGATTTTATCCAGTTTCCAATTTCAGTGCCTGGTTGTTATCTTCTCTTGCGATGGCTGGGAAATTACGACAGTCGAAGGTATCGGAAATAGAAAAATTGGTTACAACATAATACAGAAACGGTTGAATCAATATTTCGGATCTCAGTGCGGATATTGCAGTCCCGGATTTGTTATGAGCATGTATAGGTAAGATGTTTACAATTTTACTTCGTTAATACTTATGTACACAATAGCTCACGAACCATAGTTCTTAACATTTTGTGATCCACATATAGTTTTCCAGATATATTTTGTGATAAGATTATACTATTTAATTTTATTAAAATGATGACGATTTATTTAGTACTAAATCAATTGGCATTCAAGGATTAATTAACAGCCTAGTTTTGAAAATAATACTGAGCATTAATTAAGCTACTTTCAAATTTTTTTAAATAACCTGACCTTCCGTTAACCTGATTTCATATAACATACATAATACATATGTCTGTATCATACACATTCTAAAATGGGTTAGGTAGACTAATCCATAAACAGCATTATTGCTGTTTAATTTCATAATAAAGTGTGAAATTTAACTCTTACAAAATCTATTTATCGATCAAAACTCCGTTAGTATCATATCATAATAACGAAAAGGTACATTATAGATATATCATTTTTACAAAAGCGTTAGTTAATACGTTATAGCTTTATTATTTACTCAAAATAACTATTGAACTGGTTTACAAAGGATAATTATTATTGAATTGTTTATTTTTTTATAGCCTTGCTCAAAGTAAACCTCATTTAGACCCGGCAGAGATAGAAGACTCATTTGGTAGTAATTTATGCCGTTGCACTGGTTATCGACCTATTCTTGACGCATTCAAATCTCTTGTGATAAATTCAGATCAAACAAAGCAATCAATCAAAGATATAGAAGACGTTAATGAATCTATTTGTCCAAGAACTGGGAGAACTTGTGGCAAAACTAGTACAAGCGAGGACGAAGATTGGTGCTTAGTTAATATTCATAATGGAGGACTTTCCCCAACTATACCGAAGAGAATAGCTCTCTCAGATGGAAGGTTTTGGTTCGAAGCGTACGAAATAAAATCCTTGTTCAATATTCTGGACGAATTTGGCTACGATTCTTACATGCTAGTTGGAGGAAATACTGCTAGAGGTAATAATTGATAAATCGACATTGATATTGATAGTCTTAATTAATAAGTCACTTATAAAACTGCACAAGAAAATTTTTCACAAATTCAAAATCATTATCATAGCTCCGTATTGTGTTGCTCATCTGTACCTAACTCTCAGTAACCAAACCAATAGTCATAATAAAATATGCCGTGATAAAAATTAAATAAGACGTCGTGGTATGAATGACCGAAATCGTCATGAAAATCATAATTAATGGACATTCACCAGTTTGATGGTTGACAACAGACACTTAGATTATTCTGCGCGGTAACTTATGTTACATCTGAAGTTATGTTCTTTACTGGCGATAAATAATGACAAGTAAGTTAATACAAGAAAGCAACGGAGCGTTAGTCGCAGTAATGTATAGATCGATTATAGGACCCAGATTTTGGTATAAAGTGTTCACTTATCACCTATCACCCATCCACCTCACCTCCACTCATTGTTTACAATCGACTCAACAATTATAAATACTCATAAGCGAATATAATATTTCAGGAGTTCGACCAATAAACAGTTTTCCTCGTGTCTTAATAAATATTAATAATATTAACGAATTACACAACCATTACATTGATGTAAATTTAGTGCTCGGGGGTGCTATATCGTTGACCGATGTACTAAATTTGTTTGAGAACATAAGCAGAACAAATGAAGATTTTGAATATCTACGAATATTGCGTGCACATCTGGAGCGGGTCGCTCATATTCCAGTTCGAAATGTAAGTAGTTAAACTAAATATTTCAGCCATGTTTGAGTTTGATTCAATTTAATATAGTTTTGCCCGAAACGAGAAATTAACTATCTGCTAGTAATGAGCGCTCAGCGCAACAGCGACCAACGTGCTTTGGTAGTAGTTGGCTGAACATTTACGTGAAATAACATACTTCATGTAAAATATGAAGTTAAATTGATAAGTATTTGCTATTCCTAATTGTAAACTGATAACCCTACTGAAACCGGTATTTAAAGTATAATTCTAGAATCATTATTTATTATTATCAAGCATTCTACAAACATAACTTTTATTTTAATTATTTGGCATACGGATTTAATATACCTATTCGGTTTGCTTGATATATATGTATGTTGTAAATTGTTACAAGAACTACCTGTAACATTTCTTGACAAAATAACATAAATCTTAAATATGACAAAGAAAAATTACAGAAAACTTATAAAATGAGAATTTTTTGTTAGTTTGTGTTTTCATTACACTAATAATTAATTAAGTGACAAAAATGGAACATAGCTTCGTTGTGGCTTTGGTATCTAGTAGAAAATGACAATAAGCAGTAAGTCCGCCTGTTGTAAAACTAAATTTCAGGATATTGTAATAAAGAACTGAACACATAATGGTCATGTTCCGTTTTATTAGTATTAAATCACATGTGAATAAAAACAACAACAAATTTTAAAAAATCGTTTTACAGATCGGCACATTAGCTGGAAATTTGGTTTTAAAACACGAACACCCGGATTTTCAATCTGATGTCTTTCTTCTTCTAGATGGCGTTGGAGCTACAGTAACTCTAGGTATAAAACAAAACAAAATTAATATTTTTACAGAATGTCTACTAATAATATAAATAGTGTTAAACTTGTTAGCATTTTGTGATGTATGTTACGTTTGAGACACAAAATGCTACCTGCGTATTGTGAAAATTGTGTAGTTCTGAGCTGTTATTGTATCTTTTTGTTTTTAAATAATATTCTTCAAAATTATAGTATTAATCAATAGTAGAGTTTTTGTAGGGTATCGAAAAAAACATTGAGACTTAGTCGTTTTAATGTCTAGATACAAGTAAAGACAATGGCACACGAAGCACTTTAATTAACCTCAATAAGATTTCTTCTAGCTAAGATTAATTGCGATTGGCTGCATCGAAGACATTAATGGAATGTCTTTTGTAATTCCATTGTGAACTATGTTTGCTTAGTACAAACGGAACAATTGTATTAATGACATTCATTAAATGAGATCTTTATACACAAATAGTAATATTAAAAGGTAGTATTTGAAAGCAGAAACTGCTGTAGAAATTTTTTACTGGCACAAAAAATTCACAAAATTAATTGAAAACATTCTTATGCTGAAAGATTTAAATGATTTTCTATTATTTTTTTGATACATTAAATAAAACTTTTTTTTATAGTGGATCGCACTTTGACCCAAACTGAAGTATCTATGACTACATTTCTTACATCGAATATTACTGGAAAAGTAATAACACAAATAAAATTACCACCTTTTTCGTCTCGCTACAAACTAGTAACTTACAAGGTGAACAAAGTACAATAAATTGAATATTTTAAATAATAAAATATAAAGAATTCATAATACACATATAATTACAGGTCACACCACGTGAACAAAATGCTCATGCAGAAGTCAATTCAGCGTTCCTTTTTAAATTTGATTGTGTTTTCAATAATGTCGTCGAAGCTAGAATTGTATATGGAGGAATAAACCCAATGTTTACCCATGCAGTAAACACTGAGGAATTTTTAAAAGGCAAAAACATATTTCACAATGACGTATTACAGACAGCTTTGAAACTGTTGGACACAGAAATCCTGCCCGACTACAGTCCGCCTGATCCTTCGCCGTTTTATAGGAAAAAAGTTGCCTTAAGTCTGTTTTACAAGGTCTGTTATTCTATTACCTGGAGATACTTCATCTATATTTGTATTAATAAGACGTTATATCTATTTATTTTCCTTTTTTCAGGCTGTTATAAAATTATGTCCCAAAGATATATTAAATCCTATTTACGCATCAGGTGCCACTTCGGTTACAGAGGACAGACCGCCAACTAGTCGTGGTTATAGAGATTATGATACTGATCCACGAGATTACCCTCTAACTCAGCCGCTATTAAAAAGAGAAGGTCAGCTACAGTGCTCTGGTGAAGCAGTTTATACTGATGATATGCCAGTTATAAAGGATGAAGTATTTGCCGCTTTTGTACTCAGCACCGTAACGAAGGCGGATATAGAATCGATTGACGCTACCGAAGCTTTAGTAAGTTGTAAAAGGTTATTTATATATGTACATACATCATGTTATATCCGACTATTTATCAAATAACATTAATAATCAAATTTTGGTTTCAATGTCTGATAACTTTCATGTTTTTTCATCTTATATGTAAACAAGGTATAGTTACTAAAGAGTTGAGGAATTAAATATGGATCAAAAAGTTACACAAATGAAGGTGTAGTACAATATTTATAAACACCAACTCAAAATTTTGGGTGATTGATATGATAATCGAGAGTTTCAATATAACAGACACCATTAAAACAATATCGGATTACTTTATTCATCCGTGCATTTTAGCGCTGTAGCACTAATACTAATAGAAAAATTTGATAAATAGAAGAGTTCTCTAAATCTGCAATAATCACTTATAGATTTTATAAAAAAGTTTGATCAAATCTACCTTAATGTTAATTTATAGTTGTGTATAACATAGACTACTGTGCTTACTAATATAGACAAATACATATAACTATGGTAGATCAGTAAGTTGCGTTTATTTATACAGAAATGGACATATTCATTATTTTACTTTGAATCAAGTAGAAGCGAAGTTATATTGCATGTCTGTAACTTACGCTAATAAATTTAAACGCCTCTACAAATTTCTAACATTTAACCTTAAATATAGTCTTATACTAGGAAGCACCTACACTAAATAAACGTATTACTTTCAGAAATTAAAAGGGGTCATAACTATATTGACCGCAGCAGATATTCCTGGTATAAATAGCTATACAGTTTCAGGTAACGTATCTGTGATTGAAAATGAAATATTTTTGGCAAGTAACAAAGTTCAGTATTACAATCAGGCTATAGCTATAATTGTAGCTAATACAATGGCTTTAGCTGATCAAGCGAGCAATTTGGTAAAAATCACTTATAAAAATATTTCTTCGAAGCCAACTGTTTTTACAATAGAAGAAGCTTTAAACGCACCGATAGAAGAAAACAGGATCCAGGCATATCAACCAATAACACCTAAAAGTCGAGGTGAAAATGTGAAAAAAATTGTAGCGGGTACATTTTACAGCCCACGTCAGTATCATTTTATGATGGAAGTTCATAATACTATCACGATCCCAGTAGATAATGGTTTTGAAGTACATTCTTCAACCCAATGGATGGATCAGACTGAAAGCTGCATAGCAAGACTTCTTAATATTCCGGAGAGTTAGTAAGTGTACTCATTTTTAAATGTTCTTATTACAAATATTATTTATTAAATTAATTATAGTACTTTTATGTAAAACAGAGATCATATTGATTATATAAGCAAGTAATAATAACACATTTTTAGCGTTATAGTGAAGACGAGAAGATGCGGAGGGGCGTTTGGCTCTAAATTCATACGCAGCAACTTGGCCGCGTGCGGTAGTGCTTTGGTTGCGAAAATATTAAATAGGCCATGTCGGATGAACATGCATTTGTATGATATAATGCGCGCCCTTGGTAAACGGCCAAACAGCAGGCTTGACTATGAGGTATATTCTTTGTAATTATTTATTTCTACTATTTATAAATCATTTTTATATGGCCTCGAGAGAATTTGTTAATATAAAAAGAATAAGTCACTCAAACAAGGTCCAAACATAAAATGAGTTTTATGTTTTGTCTAGAGGGACAGTACCAAGTTCAAAAATTAAAAAGGAATAACACGCCTCGACTCGGTAATGACCGATATTATGAATACTTCGATATTAACTAACAACAAAAACTTTTATTATATCATTTATCAACAATTCTTAACCAACTTTTGTAATCTTAATTAGGTAGGTGTGGACGATAATGGCGAAATTCAATATCTTGAGGCCAATTGGTATACGAACGACGGAATTTCTCATAATGAAAATGTCTGTAGATTTATTTACGATAACTTTAAAAACTGCTATGATATGAGCCGATGGAAAGTATCGTTATATGGGGTCTTAACCGACGCTCCAACTAATTGTTTCATGCGAGCTCCAGGTAATTCATTACATCATTTGAAAATATCTGTCATCAGTTTATAACAACCTGTTATAACAATGAAGATGAAATTAATTTTATTTCAGGATCATTTGACGCAGTATCAGGTATAGAACATATCATGGAACATATTTCTGTAGCAATAAAAAAAGACAACGTAATGGTTCGTATGGCAAATTATAATCATGAAAACAGCTTACCACCGTTAAAAGTTACAGATTTTTTGCAAAAAATAGATTATAGTAATCGAGAAGTAGCCGTCCAACTTTTTAACGCTAACAATCGTTGGAAAAAACGAGCGATTAGTTTCACCAACATGTCATTTGCTACAGACTACCCTGATTACTTTGGTGCTGTAGTAAGCGTATACCATGGAGATGGGAGCGTCGTTTTGAACATAGGTGGTATTGAAATAGGGCAAGGATTATTCACTAGAATGACACAAGTGGCCGCAAGAGAACTAAACGTGTCTGTTGATAAAGTAACAATAATACCTTCTTTTAATTTCGCAACACCAAATACATTCGCGACTGTTGCAAGTGTAACTACAGAATGCTGTGCTTATTCGGTATTAATGGCATGTAATCAGATTAAAGCTAGGTTAAATCCAGTGCGAGCCGATATACCAAATGGAACGTGGGAACAAATAGTATCGGAAGCTTATCGACGAGGCATATTATTACAAGCTTCTTATTTGACCGGCCCTAATACGCCAGGAATTGTCACATATCCAATATTCGGATTGGCTGCAATTGAAGTTGAATTAGATATATTGACAGGTAGAAAATGGATAGTCAGGGCGGATGTTTTTGAAGATTGCGGACGTAGCATTAATCCTGCTCTTGACATTGGTCAGGTATTGTTGATTTTTACTGTTCCCATTCTTAATATGATATTTATATTCACCGCCCAACGGAATGGATAGCAATTAAAATATTTAGAACTGTGTGGCATAATCGTCACCATGACGGACCGCTGTTCGACGGGTCCTGGGTTCGATTCCCAGCGAAACAGAAATTTGAATGATGAATTTAAATTTCTGTTCTCAGTCTGATTGTGTGTGTAAATTTCTTTCTAAGTTTCTTTCCACACCCACGACACGAAAACATTTCCACTGAATCTAAACCAGTCTCGAATCAACTTAAATACATAAAAAAAAATCATCAAAGTCAAACCTACCATTTAGGAAGAGTTCAGTTTATACACATAAAAATGTCACGTAGCATATATCAAAAACACGTGTGCGTGAAATCCTTTTACTCTTTACTTGCAACATGTATGTTGCACTAACATTTTCTATTAAAGATTTTATTTTGCTGTCGTTTTATCGCAACATCCATGCCGTGTGTGAATTTATCGAACGCTACGCAACAAAAACGACATAAAACAGCGCCAAAAGTTTTATTTTTCATTAAAAATATCGATCATTTGTAAATATTTAGTCTCAATGGAAAGAATAATAAGAAAAGTGCGCAAGAGACTAAACATTACTGTTACGATACAAGTAAGTGCCAAGTTTATTGTTTACAGGTAGAAGGTGCATTTGTTCAAGCTATATCCTTATGGACAATTGAAGATTTAATGTACGATGAAAAAACTGGAAAGTTATTAAACTATCGCACTTGGAACTATAAGATATTTGGGGCGAAAGATATTCCTAATGACTATCGGATATATCTAAGACGGAATGCAATAAACCCTGTTGGTGTTTTAGGCTCAAAAGGTTTGTATTTAGATATCGAGTTTTACATTTTTTATGTGGGGAATAACTTTATTACTAACACCTTATATTTATAAAGTTAGAAGAATACTGGCAATGAAAGGATCTGATGGCAAATGGTCTCTGCCATTCGTGAAAGTTGATAACTAGTTCTTCACCGTCTTATTGAAGACTATGACGGCAGGGATAAATTTGGTTTTGCTAATATTCCAATATATTAACCGTAATACGTTTAAAATCTTCTTCTTCTACGTCATTTCCTCATGATTAAGGGTCGTGGTCAACTTAGTAAGTTTTTGAATATCTTAAATTGAGTGACATCAACACCTCGTCCATTCTATAATAGGAGTGGACTGTTTATCGAACTCCTGAAAACAAAACAATCTTTTGTTTTAATAAATACCATTTCTACAAATTAATGATAAAGTAATACTTTACATTTTAATTTAGCCGTGAGTGAACCACCCTCTTGTATGGGCTACGTCATAGTTAACGCCCTCAGAAATGCCATCCAAGCTTCAAGGCACGACAGTGGATACAGTACGGACACATTTCTAAATATAGGTATGTTTTTGTAGAGGTCCTTAACTTATTATGTGATAAGTAAATACAGTGGACCGAAACCGTCTAAATACATATTTATCAAAATTAACTTTTATATTAATTTAAAATATCATTTACATATATAAACATTGCTGTCGATAGAAAGACCAAAACATACATATGTTATGGAATTTATATCTCTTTAGAGTAAGCATTGAGCATTTTTAGTTGGGTAAATTTAGCCGTCAAATCTGATTAACTTACAGTAATACTATTTGTTTACGTATCTAAAACTTTATGAGAGCAATATTATAAATAAAATTTACATTTCCCACAGGCGTACCAGTAACTAACGAGAATGTAGTGAAAGCAGCTGATGTCAGGATTGACGAATTTAAATTGTACTAATTAAAAATATATATGGATACGCGGATGAAAAGAAAGATTAGAATACAATACAAAAAAGAGAATCACAACCATGTTTGAGGTTAACAAAAAGAAACAAAAAGTACCCATTAGCCCTACAGTGGTTGCGAAGAAATGGCCGAAGTTTTATATAAACAATTTAATGTATACAATTAAACAAAAAATTAAGAAACTCATATTACATCAGTTAATCGATATAATGATTGTTTCTCTCCCGTTGCATACAAACATAAATTACTGCAGTCATAACATAAATTGAGATGAGAGATTTGCTGAGAGCTTTGCGCAGCTCTTTGAGTCCCCGGGATAATTCTCTTTTTACACTTTGATTCTTTAATTATTTTACCGCACACTTTGCAGATATTTCCAACGCTAATTAATTAAAATTCACCGTGCAAACTTTACGGTTATGGTCAAATGACTCTTTTTGTGAACGCAGTTCCCAATTAGTAGGACTGCGATTTATTAAATTAGACTACATAATTAAATATATCAGTCATATTAGTAGCACATCCTTTCTTTGGTATGTCGTGGCCGGCAAAGGCGTGAAATCTTTGGTGTTAGTGATATGTATGGGGGACTGTTACCACTTACCATTAGATTGATCGTCTTCTCATTGGTTTGCTATAAACATAAAAATATAGTAAAGTCTACTAAGTACAATGACTTTTCATGATGGCATTCTGTAACCTCTAAGAGTACCATGGTCTCTCTTCATGGAATTGAGGTAAGTATAAATATAAATAAACATGTTTTGGAATTATTGTCTCTCTGTCTGTCCGTCTGTCCGGATATCACGCGGATACATCGAAGACGATTAAGATAAAGCCAGTATATTTGTTACTTATAGTCATATCACAGGTAAAATCTTAGTATACATTTAATCTCAGAAAACAGATATGTTCCCGCGGAAAGAACCATATAAGTTAGTATAAAGATCCTGTAAAGAGAAAAACATGCTTCGACTGATATTTGCAAGAATCGCAAGCAAACAAGATTAAGTAAATATCTTCTTAAGAAGCAGATAATTTAACTGACACGATACGAAGGCTGGTTACAAATTGTCAAAGTTATTCTATAGTTAAGTTAATATATTAAGATGTTAAGAGAATTCTTATAACGAACGTTATTTATAAATTAATGAAGATTTAATGATAAGATTAGTTCAATATTTAAGTACGAGTAGAAGCCGAAATAAGTACCGGTTTATGTAGTAAATGGTTTACACCGTGCGATGGCAGCACAGTCGACTACACTTCGACAAAATAATGTTTTAAACATGATTTATGGAATTGTATTACACGAAGGTTGGAAAAAACTCATTTATAGAAGTTTCTTCCACCTACATGATGGGACACATACTTCGGGATGGTAGGATGTTTTTAGTGATTACGTAATTTACTTCCAAATTCAATTTCATAGCAACATGCAACAAAGATATATCTTAGATATTGTACTTTCGGTTTTTTAAATTGATGGATGTTAAAAGAATTCTTACAAATTAATTAATAAGTAATTTAATTAGGGGATTAGTTTAATATTTAGCTGTCGCACTCTGATGAGTTTCGGTGCAAGTAAACACAATATTATAATTGCCGGACCACTGAAATCCATACAGTCATGTATACTATTACTAGATAATGTAATTACCACACTGATATATTAGTACTAATTCGCAAACCTGTTCACGTCATGTATTCTCAAAGGGACCATTTGTCTTATGAAAGGTACTTCGATAGTTTACCTCTGTGACCCTAACTATATGACCCTTTCAATGTGGCGAACAACTATAGTTAAGGTTTAAATGACAAATTTTAAGAACAGGACTGTTGACTATTTTTGGAAGCATTTAAAAAGTGCAACTAATATAGTCCAAACTTTTGGAATGTTCATAGCCCAGTGGCTACGTTGATCCCAAGAGATCGACTGAGTTAAGCAAACAAAAGTTAGGTAAACATTTTTTTTATGTTTCCGTGCTTCGGAAGAAACCTAAGCCGTTTATGTGATTATCGTAGATAGCAGACAGGCCGTGTCGAAAGACTTGGAATGACAAAAAAACTTCCATTAAAATTTCTTCACCAATCCCGAGTTGAGTTGAGATGTTTCATGTTTCGATGTCCGTTACGTCCGTTACGTCCCATATTCTCATAACTACATAAATGTCTGGTTATGCATGTGTACAGATTAAACCGACGAGATGAAAAAGTAACGTCATTAGAGTTCGTTATCACTTGACTTGGTTGAATGGTTTAACTACATTTTGATTATTACGTTCTAATTAAATACTTTAACTGAAAATACATGAAAATATTTTAATTTTAAGGTTTATTATGAAAATTACTATTTTGTTTTGAAATTATGTATTTTTCTAAATACATTAAATATGCCAATTGTAATAATTTTATATGTAAACATCAAATAGTAAATTATTTATTACCGTTGTTAGATATATGTATGTACGAGTATGTTCACTGAACAGCAAGAGTTTGACAATCAGAAATAATACAGTCTTCAATCAAAAATCTTAACAATGGGTTATGGAAATAACGTAGCAAAAATCAATGTACTGTTTATTTATTTTACATTATTATGAAACAAACATGACATTTCCACATTTGTTTAGATACAAACAATATTCCAAGTCTATTATCACGAATGAACCTTCTGCTTCTAATTACGTTCCCGAGGGAATATACAGTGCCGACGACAAATTCATCTTGTTACAAAATAATGCGATATCTAGCGTACCTTGTTGCTTTATGAGTCTCTAGATGTCACAGAATGCATTATAGAATTTCAACATAGGACTCTTAGTAAAATATTGTACCAGAATGTAAATTCGTTTCGGAACACACGCATTACATATAGAATTATTCATCACTATATAAACAATTGCAATTATTATTATTTAAAACAAAACTGTGCTATCTATAATTATATGTGGCCGAAATATAGTCAATGTCTATAACAAGGAAGGAATGTGTGAAATACTATATTGCTTACTATTTATTAAAACTAACTTTATTACCATGGTACGATGTAGTAACAGAATATTATTAAAATACATGTTTTTTTTGTAAACCTCAAAGCAAGTTAAAAGTTGCTTCATTCTTCCTACAGTAAACGTACGAAACATTACACACGTCAAATGCATTTAATTTATTTGAAAGAGATTAAACCTATTTGAAACTAAATGCATTGCTTCAAATACTGCATTGGAAATTTTTCAAAGCGTGAAGTGGTTAGTCCTAATTCACACAAGGAATCTTTGCTCGAACCATTTTCTCGAGTGTTCTCTAAAGACTTGCTCGGAAAACTGTTCGGTTCGTTACTGGTACAATTTATGGGGGTAGTTAGGCTAGTGCAGTGGTCTGTAGGCGGTAACAGGTAACTTTCATTATAATAGTTTCTCGCCTTACCTGCCCTACTATCTGACCATTTTATAATATGGAAATAACATCGAATATGGCTTTCATATAAAATCAAAATAGCAATACATATTGAAGTATTATCATTGCGGGTTGAATTAAAATTAATTACAAAAAATAAATAAATTGTGGCATGCCAAGTATTAATTTTAATTACTCAAAATTAAATGTGCACTTGAAATAGATAATTCATCCAATAAAATGGCTTGTCGATTTGAACTAAATATATGTCAAATCCTGTGAATAAATAAATAATAATAATAATTGGTATTTTGGTCTGGCGACAAAAAATATTTTCAAAATAAATTCGTCTAAGGAAATAAGCAGTATCTATGGAAACATTTTGTTATAAAACTACCATTTATTAAATACAATTTTTCATATTTTTTGTATGATATGCATGGTATATACATATCTGACATAAATATGACTGGACGGTAATTACAGCACCAATATAGCGCAGGTATTTATGTCACTCGTGACTCGTGACTCCTTAATTTACGTCATCCAACTGCTGTAAACACATTTGTTCCAGCTTTCGCAAAGGTATTCTCGTTGCTTAAATTCATATCTTAACTTTCTAGCATATACAAATGTCTTTCATCTGTTATTATTATGTAAATAGCGGTCAAATTAGCCACTTAATATATCCCACAATACTATCAAAATGATTATGTTATCTACACGGCTTACTTACATAAATATGCTTACATACATACATACATAAATATGTAAGCCGTGTACATATCGTGAGAAGAATTATCATTTTTATTCTTACATAAATGTGAATATCTAAATTTAATTACAGCAAAGTAAAAAAAAGAAAAATCCAAAACAACATAAAAGTCCCAACTTGTAGTTGATTCAAAAGTACACCTACTTTGATATTTCAGATGTTACAACGAGTATGAGTTTATAAATTACTTTCATTTTATCACGGAAATAAAGCAACAGAAGCAAAAGTAAACAAACTCTTTATCCAGTATCCCGAAGAAATTTTGAAACTACACTATAAGGGTACAATTATTTACAAAATTTATAACCTTTTAGATCCAAGGGATTGAGCTAATTAATGACAAGTCATTCAGGACTTTTAGTTTTATTTAACATATATTAAATATGAAGACGAAGAAGAAGAAGAAGAAACGTTTAATCCAGTAAACAGTTACTGTAACAATAATAACATTTGGTACACACTTTGAACAAACATAACAATTATATAATACTAATAATATTACATACATAATATATTATGTTACAAAAGATTTCAGTTTACTTATTTATACGAAACATTGTTTTATAAATATAAATTCAGTTGTTAAGACGCAGAACAAAGAAATAAAATAGCGGTATTCAAATTAAAATTATGGATGTCATGACCGAAGGATTTCCTAAAAGTTTCGGTAATAATTTCGTGACATTTTACAATATATGATATTGTCGTCATTGGATGGTATCCTCAATATTATAAAGCAGAAGTTAGAAAGTGATTCGAAGTAGTCACATTGGCTGATAATTTTCTCAGAGAATATAAAGTAAAAACTAAAAAGTAGTCCGAAAACAGAGAACAAAGGATTCCGTAGACAGGATGAAAAATTTGATTCGTTTAAACAATGTAGAAATTGTAAATCACATAATTAATATTTGTGATTGATAGATATTAGGATAGAGGATTAAATAGATGAGACAGATCTTACTATAGATAGATTAGTTTCGAAATTTCTCTACTACTTTGCCATCAGCCTCGGAGTAAAGTGTCAGTAACTTACTGACAGATGTGGCTGTATAAGAATAGCGTCGAATGTAAGTGCTTATTTAATTGTGATCAAACGTAGCTTTGACAAGTTCTTTTGTTTGTCAAATATAAGGGTTCTGTTTTTGAAATTTGTTCACAGAACTCTAAAAACGAAGCTGTCGACAGCGCGAGAAATGAATTATCGTTGTTGCGACGGAGAAAAGCTGAGTCAGTATCGCGATGGCATTTGCTTGACCTATTACCCAATATCTATTTTGGATGTAAGTTATCTATAACCTACTTCGTTTTGTGTTGAAACTATGATAGGCGTGTAATATCAAAAACTGTGATTAATACTGAAAACTGTTATTTACACGGATACGTAAATACTATTAAATATAATTGTATTATTTAAAATTTCCTTTAAACTAAGGCATTGATAACAATGGTATATTAAGTTCTAGATCATTAAAATTTTTTTAAATCAGTTAGGTGTAAAATTCGGTGTATATTTATTTGTTTGCGTCGTAATTCCTATAACAAACCAAGTGTATAATCCTTTTCAGTTTCCTAAGCAACGTTTTGCCCTATGCGTGGTAGTAAAATTCATCGAATTATTTCCGTACTTTAAAACAAAAGGCATAAAATAGCAAGCAAAGCGAGGTCGGTTTCCTAGTATTAGCATAAAACTTATCGTAGTCCAGTTAGTCGGCTTTGCCTAAATCCACTCGTATATTTTACTCGAACTTCACGTAGATAGTTCGAATACTTTTTGACACTAAACGTATTCCGGCAAGCTAAGCTCGTAAGATGTTACTGGAACTGCGGAAACGAAATTTCTATTTATGGGGCTTTCGATCCGTGGCTGGTTAAGCTAGCTGGCTGGCTAGGTCAGGCGAGATAATATATCTCGTAGTCTGGTTATCTATAAACTTAACCCGTCCCATATTGTGATGACAGCCGAGTTTAGTTGAACAATTATAATATTCAGTTGCTCTGTGATTAAATTATTTATTATATTCGAATTCAAAAAGTATTTTTTCTTCGCTTAGGCACGTCATTTTTTTATTCTATCGCCCTTTCGAAAAGGTGCAGTAATATCGAAGAGAAGAAACGGCGAGAGAAACCCCTCAGTACAAAGTAGATATAATCAGTGTGGTGTAATATTCTTTACTTATGAAATTAGACCTAAGGTGATTATTTTATTGTATACGAATATCTTATTTGACTCAAACGATAACCTTTGATTTGGTAAAAAGGTTAGCTAGTCATTTATAAAATGAAAGTTGCTACGGATTGCCAGTGCGTTTCAAATGGACTCAATTTTACTTTTATTCAATTAACCTTATCCCCCTATCTTATATCTCCATACATCGAGTATTTCAGTGATTAGTTAATGGAAATACAAAATGGAACTGAGCGAATTTATCACAAAAGTAGCGGGCAGTGTAAAAAAGACTATTTTTAGTAGTCTGGTGCAGCCCACGAATAGAGCGGATCAATACGGCTACGAAATCTATTTAGTTCGGCCCGGATGCAACACATTCTCTTCCGTATTCCATTCTACGTAGCTTTATTCGATTTCAAAGTTCACATAAAATGAAACTGTCATTAAAGGTAATGGAAAATGAACAAACAACGACAAAACTGCTAAGCAAAAATTATGTTTATTTCACATACTAATATCGCGACTCTGCTTAAGGAACCAAAACGTATCCATCTTAACAATTTCTGTTTAATGTCACACAGATGCTGTCAGATTATTAATTGCGATCTATTGACAGAACTTTCACATGAGTCTGTTAATTCGCGGCAACATCACCGTTTATTGAATAAAATATATACCTATATGCATGTTATCTGTATAATAAAGACAATGCTTATACACTCATATCTCTGCACGAATTTCGCGTATCGCACGTATCAAGGACACCACAAAAAACATACCACTAATACCTTTGATCCGAGAGCATACATTCATCCATTACAATAATATCTACCTCGAGTGTTTGTGGAGTCCGTTTAAATCCCAACTTGACAAGTATATTATTTTCCAATAGCAAAAAGTGCCCATAAAACAATGATCAGTGTTCTTATCATTATAAACTTAAATATTATAACAACACCCAGTAATTCAGGAAACTACCCATTAACTACTGCCAGCAAGAAATGATTTGTAATTGTCCCAAATGAGCAAGAATTTCCTTATGCAATTCGGGGGTCGCTGTTGTGTGGAAACGAAACTGTTGACAGCTTAGGGGATGAATTATTGTTATTTGTGATGAAGTGAGGTCCGCGAGGACTGAGACATATTTTCTTGACATATGACTTGTACATGACACATTTGTACTCCGTTGCAAAGAACCCATTTCAACATTACATGTCAAATTGGAAATTCAACTCTTATGATGTTTTATCTAATGAACTGGCTGTACTCAGCGTGCGTTGCTACGCATATTAAAAAATCAAATTTAAAGAAAAGTCAGTCAAAAATTATAAATTTTAAAATACATTAAATTCAAAAGACTCATGATAGATATATTTAAAAAAGGATTATTTAAATTAATTTAAGAGTTCGAAAAGCATTCGGTCTAGTAACACATCACATGCGATTTAATTTTTTTTTAATGTTTATTATAACAAACAGTATACAAGTTACTTTATACTCTTCTGCCAAACTGTGAGCCAGTTTGTCGGCAGATATTATATAGATAATTCGTTATTTAAAATTTTAAAA
>DWJN01000523.1:0-23411 GCA_018248895.1 Carystus phorcus
AGAAACAACGGGATTTTCATAAGATGGCAACACTTTTAGTAATGGCCGTCAGTCAGTTGGAATGGGTGTAAGTAAACGTTGTTAAAATTTAATGTGAAATTTTTCAAGTTTCTTACTCGTTTCGGTGGGTTTGTGTGAATTAAATTTAAATTATTAAACAATTAGTGTGCGGTTGTGAATCGGGTGTTGACTAAATTATTAGTGTTGTTCATATAAGAATGTTTGTTGTGTTCTAAAGTAATAGGATTAGATAAGTGATCATTTATATTGGATTACGGTTTGCTGTACAATATTATCTTGCCGGACAGGTAAGTCTAAGGTTTATGTATTGCTTGAGATCAATGTCTAGCGTCAAATTATAAGGCGGAGTGCCACGAACGCCACGATTGTGATGTGTCGCCGCATCCGGCCGAGTTTTAAGATAACGGAGGATTAGCAGATTGCGTACATTCTGATAAGATCACACTCTTCAAAATTTAAATGATCATAAATACATTTCGTAAAAAATGGTTTTTCTTTAAAAAAAAGTGTAAACATTGACACAATGGCCTAAGTTCGCATGTGAATTCCATTAATATCATGCTCTATTTCCATCCGAAAGCTAAATTGAAATTAGGATATCTTAAAAGTTAAGTGGTGCAACGCATATTTGTTTCGTATATTGCATTTTACATTAGTGTGTCATAAAAATCGTCATGAATGTGCAAAATAGTGGAAGTTACCCAACCTGCAAGTCATGAGAAATTAGTGCACCGTCTGTTGCTTCGCCAGCTTTTGTATTGTGAGAGAAAAATGTACAAGTCAAATATTTTCTACTTCATACTTAAATTAGACTGTTATTGACTTGTTGTTTAATTAACATTTTGAAATCCTTATTTGACTACCCTGAGTTGTTTTGGCGCCAAACATAAATGTAGTGCGATTTATTACAATATTTAGGTAATGATTTATTATTTACCTCCATTTAAAATAAAGTTGTTTATACAGCTTGTGCTTTTATATCGCTGATAAGTTAAAGTGTGAAACAATACAGAATGACTAATTTGTCCTTCCACAAAAAAAAACTGTTGATATAAAACTTGTCCCATCATATTCTGAAAGTGATTCCTTTTGGTATTTTAACTTTTCTTAAATTAACATCTTGATCTAATTTATGAAAACTTTTGCTTAAACAGCTCGTTGGATATTTGTGTAGAAATTTATTAAAATAAATAAAAATAATTGTATCATTTGACATCACTATTCATGTACATATAATAATAATTTGTTCTTCCTCCTGTAATAACACTTAAAATTATGCAAATGCAAATTATGCATTTGAAAAAACTATAAAAAAGAAAAAAGTTAGATATTATATAAAAAAGAATTTTGACATTTTCATATTTGTAAAGGAAGAGATTTTATTTTAAATGCTATTAGTAAGCAATTTTCATATTAGCTATTTATTACCTTGTAAATTGTCCGACACATGTTTTGTGGCTTTTCAATCATAAGACATCTTGTAACTGAGACTTAAACCTAAATATCATTTGTGATCAATTGTCAAAGCTTGTTCCATTCACATGCAATGCTTCATTGAGACATTGGTTATACAATATTTTGACTATAACTTCCTAGAATAACATAAATTTACCAAGTTATTTTTAAGAATTTTTACCTTGCCTGTAGTGTGATATTGTAAATAATTGTAACAGACTTTATAATAGAATAACACGGAACTATAATGAAGTCAGTACTGTATGAAAAGCAAACAACACATCACATATGGTAATATTTTGTAACCTCGATGGTGGTTCTCCTTGAACCAAGTCTCATGTGGGTGATGTGACTTAAAAGTATTTTAAGGTTAATTCATTCATTTAATTTATGAATATATTATAGTATTGTACTATTTGTCTATTACAGAAAATCATAAATGTTTTGTGTGAATAAAATATTCTATTTATACATATATAATATATTAGTTTGTGTTCAAAACACTATTTTTTTAATATCAATTTATGCATTAACTACATTTGCATTTCTTTAGCAAAACAAACAATAATATATGAAGCCTCAGAATTGAAAGTATATGTACAATTATGCATGCATCAATAGCTAAAAGTCATTATCACAACCTAATATTATCAATTGTTAGTAGAGCATAAAGCATCCAAACTTGCCAAGTTTGGATAACACAGATTCGATGTTATAAAAATAATAATGGTTAGGTAATATCTTATTTTTACCATCCAAAAATGTGCATAGGAGTATTGAGAAAATGCTAATGCAAAGAAATAAGTTTTAATTTGAAAATTTGTCAATAAATCTAATCAGCTCCTTCTTTTGTTGAACAGTTCCTTAAAAACTTATATTACAAACTTATTTTTTTCTTTCACCGTTTCTTCTCCTCTATATAAAAGCACCTTTCCAAAACGATGGTAGAATCAAAACATGACATACATAAGTGCATTGAGAAAATACCTATGTGAATAAATGTATTTGAATTTGAACATGAGAAAACTTGATTGCCAATTTATGTTACATTTATGCACATACTGCAATAAAGACATTCACCGTTTGCATATTCACAACTGGAATTAATGCGTAGGAGTGTGGAACTTGATCAACAACTTTTACATTATTTTGCAACTTTTCGTAATGTGTGAACTTGTAGAAATTTAAAAAACTTACTAAACTAGTATTTTTATATTGCCAAAGTTTGACATATACATTATGCTTTGTCATTTTATTCAATTTGTAATACTAATTTTTATTTAGTAAATAACATCATTACACAAATTACTTTTATTTCACTATCCTATTTGAACTCACTTAAGATCTTTCATCATTCGCTTCAACCCATTAATACAGGTTTATTACAGGGCATGTGTGTATCCTCAATAATATACACTTCTCCACACTGCTCCAGTGCAGATTGATGAAAGATCTTTCATTATTACATTAAAATTTGTATAAATCAATTTGTAATTAAATTTTAATGTATAATAAACTCATAAGTTTTGACTTAGTTTTTAGTTTGGAAGCTCAATTTGACCATGATGTTCATTACTTACATGATCATTAAAGATAATGATCACAGATCTTTACATGTTACACATTGTGTTCTTATTTGTTTTTAATATTTTACCTAACATCATTTTTGACTTGAATTTGTCTTGAATCCAATCATTCGATATTTTTTAATTGACATATCTTTTATATTTTGTATGCCATTAAATATCAAAAACTGCTAAATGTTACAATAATGCACATTATAATTGCCCCTTACATTATACAATTTCAATGAATATCTTGGAAGTTATCGTGAAATGAAAACTAACGCGCGTCAAAAAAATTCAAGCAAGCTTATATATTAACACAACACGCGTGATGCAAACGTGAATTAAATAATTGTAATGAAAAACTTAAAGTTGATTTTTAGTAAAATACAAGAAGCAAAACGAGGGCGAACCGCTAAAATAAAACAGATATGATTTTTCACTTGCTTAGGAATGGAAAGTTCTAATTTCGAGGCATTTAGCTGTAAAGATAACAAAGAAATATTAACAAATTTAAAGACTTGAATTAATGGAAAATATCGCTGCTTAAGCGAGCTTAAAGCGATTAACTAGCTAGACGGAGGCAAAACAATATTTATTATCAGCCTATTCTTTAAATAATAATAAAAGTGTATACTATGATTCATATCAACTTAATGCAGTGAAAGATTCAATTTTCAATTAAGTAATAAAGAAATGTCTCAGAAGATTTTGACGTGGTTTTCACTGGCGTGTTTTTGTAAGGCTTAGACAATATTTAATAATTGTTTTATAACACTATTAAACATAAACCACCACGTCTAATCATTTTTGGTATGTGATCAAGTTGTTTGGTTTCTTCGGTTACCAAATTTTACAAAGAATTAATGTCCTGACTTGAAGGTAAAGCGGATTACTTACGGCCGGTTTCTGAAAGGCTGATCAACGACAAAATTAAGAAATAATATATCTATTGTCAAACGTCAATTGGGTTGCAGAAAGCATGATTATTCAGAAATTATTCGCTAATCAACGCTTCAGAAACTCGAATAGACTTCATAGAACTTTCACGTTAATATGCGTGTTATATGAACGTAATTTTGACAAGCCTTTCAGAAACTGACAGTTAGAGTTACAAGAGACCAATAATAGAACCAATAATAGAACAATACTTAAAAATCTCCCTCACCAAATCTTACATTATACGTGCATATCTTATCAATGATTGCGATAGTATCTTCTGCTGGCATAAGTCCTTGACCCAGTAATATCTAATCGTTGTAGTATTAAATTCGCATTAATTTAGACAGAGCTTTAATGTATTACTGGCATTCGGGCATTGGTTCGACGCGTAACCGAAGCAAGGCCGCATGCCTGTTACCATATCTACATAATATCTTGACATTAGGTAGCTTTGGAGAAGGAATTGTTTGTAGGGAAACTATAGAACGGCCAGTCTAGCCTCGCTAGGAACACGATACGTTATTAATTGTATTTATTTCCCCTTTATATTAGGTATTTAGTGACACTAGTAAACCTTTCCCACAACTAGTAGTGTCCATGTTTGTACATTCCATGATTAAATATTTTCTATAAATTAAAATAATGCAATAGGAACACTACTGTTCCGAGATGGTCTCTGCCATCTACCTTGGAAAGCACGAATACGACTGACAACTATTTCGTTTGGAAGATAAGACTTTATTAATCCATAGACAAAATAGATGGTTCAAAAAAAGGCTTTAACTTTAACATCAGTGCAAACACAGATAACAACAAATCTAATGATTTATTTTAAAATACATTAATCTTATGTCAATGGGAACGCAACGTAAGACACAGCATATCCGAATTGTCCTGCAACACGTATTTCGAGGCGTGGAACATTTTTGAGGGAAAACAATTAATTTACTTGGGTCATTTACTTGTTATAAGTTTAGTTACTAATTTATTCCTATGGATAGATAGAATACTGAAAACGGCACTTAGTTGTTAAAGTAAACTTCTGTCTTAACCATAATGTGATCTGATCTTTTATTATATGATCCAAATAGTTAGTGTAAGCTATATAATTAAATCATCGTTTACATGTTAACTGGTTTTAATTTAACCCGCTAAGCGAAATGCCAAGCTGACGTTTTTAAGCACCACGAAACTTTAAATGCATGGCAAATTTCGTAAGATACATGTCTTGCTTTAAAATTATCCTCATATCTATGATGCTCATATATTATTTTTAATTGAGTAAGTTTATAATTGATATGAATGAAATATTGAATTGTTGTGACGATTTTAAGCTACAGCTTTTAGTAAATATTTTTTATATAATCGATCGTTAGACTGTAAGCACGATTCACAAAGTAATTAATTAATAATTAAGTATAGTGATACGAATTAGATTAGAATTTTATAAAATACTTTAGTGAGATATTGAGCAAGAAGCCTTAATTGGATTAGAATGGCTGTGAACACTACATTACCGTTAAAACTATTGGGCAATGGAAATCGTGGTCGCCTTGTAACTTAGCGTCAATTTATAACTATTCATAGACATTTAAACTGTTTACCTGCAGGTTGTTCTGCTTTACGCTCAAACTTAATGCAAAGTATATTACTTGACATATTTCATTGGCAATGGTATCACGGTATGCCAATCTTAATGCAGAATGATGAATTGACGGAACTTCGTCACAAATATTTTTGCTATTTTAATATTGCAGTTGAAATAATGATTGCGTAGTGTCGTTGTTTATATTGTTTTAATACATTTATTTGCTCTAGACCTCCTCAGTGATGAGGAGAGACCCGTACTCAGTAGTAGGCCATTAATTGGTTGTCGTCATAAAAACATTTATTTTGGATGGAAATCACTCTCTGAATTAATCTTTTGTCGTCTATGGTTTCTGATTATTTGATAACCAGATATGTCATTCTCGATTAATGAATTCTAAAACAGTATTCTGTGTATGTATATGTACATATATATATTTCAATTTATGTTTATCTAAAATATATATTAGGACGGTATTTTGACATATAGGCATTACTTAGTTCAGATCCTGTTCAGCTAATATAATTTCGTTGCAAAATGTAGTTAGACAAATTTCAACCGACGTTTAGAACAGGATTTCAAATTACCTTGTTCCTGTACTTGCTACACCTCAGAGCTCGTCAACCTACTTCACGCAACTGGCATCCTGGAGAAGTCAAACTGCTCAGTAAACTCATCGATTTGCCAACTCAGGACACCGGCGTTCGAAAACGTTTACCGCATCAATTTTTTTTCGTATTACCAAATTAGTTTCTTTATCTATACAAATGTTTCGTGCGATCAGGATAAATGTTTGAGTTTTTCGTGTACGCTAACTATCCAGAACGGTGATGTTTAATGATTGTGGAATCACGGTCCACTGCGGTTATGTCGCAACGGCATCGGTTGCTTCCGGAAGCGCATGGAAATTGCCCGTGCGCTTTGCCTATCCGGTGGATTTCTGCAACGAACCTTGGTGCTTCGCTTATCGTTATGCCGAATATTAGTGTTGTTCCGTTGAAAGTAATGGATTCCGAGTTCCTCGTCGACTGACCTCGCCTAATTGGGCAATATCAACGGTTTAACGTTATTATACTGGAATGTTAAATATTTATTATCCAATGAATCTTGTACAAGGTCTTTGGTCTATTTTTGGTATTCTACGTCTTCAGTATAATTAAATTCAAATTATCATGTAATCTTAGCATAATTAAGTATACCAAATATGCTTCTAGTCGTAACTAGTTTTTATTAATACGTCTTGAGTAGTCTGTTGATACAACTAAAAAATGTATGAATAATAATAATAACTGGTTCGGTAAAGTATCTGTTATTTTGTTCATCATAAGTAAATAGCTAATTAGGCCAAGCTCGACTTTGTCTCAGCTTACTGTTCTTTATTTTCTTCAATAAAACTATCCTCTTGAACCCTTTCGGTAATTTTCCTCAAGTTTCCAATTAAAACATTTCTTTGTTCTGTTTAGTGTTAATTGTATAGCAAATTGATTCTATGTGCATCAGGAGAAAATTGTCGAACTAAAGAGATACTAAGCTGTTCACCCACCTTTCCACTCAGCGCGTTATCGTTTCTCTGGCCGCCACATTGCCCACTGTACGTGCAGTTTCCAAAGGAATTGAGGTTGGCACCGTTACATGTAAAATATCAACTTACAACGATACTGTGAAATTATGAAATGTTTGATAATTTGAGTATTCAAAAAGCATTTTTCGCTTTGTCAACAGACAAAAAAAAACAACGAATTAAATATGCTGTATTAATATTCCAATTCTGAAGTCATACGCATCAAATAAATTCTCATTTACTATTAATACTACTACACCAAATACTACTATATCGCTCAATTTTACATGAGACTACGTGGCAAACACCAACCTTTAGGTAGAAAAAGAATCATCCAAGTCGGGAAGTTATGAAGTAAAAGAAAAAGAAAATAACGACGAATTTAGAACCTACTCGTTTATTTGCATTGCTTAAAAATGGAAAAATTTGTCTAGAACCTTGTATTCCACATTTAATTGCGTCATTTAAGTAGTGAAGTAATTAAATGTATCTACGCGAATGAAGTAGCGATCGCCTGCTAATAATTATCTGACCTAGAATAAAGTTCTCCGACCTAACTATGGCTTCAAGCTGACAATTGAAATAGCCTATTTCTCTCCGGTAAATGGCGATGTACAACTCGTATAGAAAACAGAGAAACGTCTTTTTCAAGTGTAGAAAGATTAATAAGTTGCAGTACATTGTTCCTCGTCCCTTTGTGGTGGAACAATCGGGGCGACCTCGTTCCGCGATGAGTAATGACTCAATTTACTGTTTTTAAACTCACCGAATTGCTCTAAATTGAGTTTGCCGATTTGACGATTTTGCTTTTTGCATTGTTCTGTATATGTAGTTGTGTTATATTAATTATGACCGTAAATAAGTACATCATGGTCTGATGGATAACCCTTTCCGAACCTTGTCTTTGACCTACTCCTTTATTATCTTATTTTGATTCGCCAGTGTTATCGTTTTTTTGTAAGATCCTCCTCGCCTTCCGTTTAAATTAAAATAATTCTTTGTTTTTTCATTTTAAATTTCCTGCGCGTTTTTCTGAACGCGTTTCACTGTGTTTACTCTAAGAGACCGTGTTGTTTTTATGAAACTAATGGCATAACTTATAGAGATGTCTAGATGTCTACATCATTTTTATAAATATTATGCTGTTCCGTAAAATTCAGATACGTCACAATTGTTTGGAAAAAAATCGTAATAAAATTAAAATTATGTAAGGTCTGTTGAATCAAACGTCTTGGAAGTAGTGGTTACTCTGGACACTGGTCTTAATTTTTTTTAACTAAACCTTAAAAAAATTGACGAACTAATAATTGGTTAAACCATATGTTGACGTTTATGGTTTTATTACGTACGAGTGTAATAAAAATTAACTACGTCTCCTAACTGAACGACGTCCGAAATAGTACATCTTTTTCACATTCTATTTCGTGATTTCAGCTAGGCAGCTGAGGCACTGTCGGTGCTTTCTAATTTCTGAAGGCATATTACTGTTCAATCTTGACAATGCAGTGATTTATTTGCACATAGAAGTTTTCAGCGTCACAAGTCCTTGCTCTTCCATGAAGGGTTCTACAAAGTTCCTCCTTTTGGGTCTCTTCTGTTAGTGAAAGAAAGAGGGGAGTTTTCTAGATGAGAAATAGTCGGAGGCAGGTTAAGCACCAATTGACAGACTTCACACAAGCACCAATACATTTTAGAGAATTTTAAAATATACCGCTTTCCTCGGGTTTGTTACTTCAAGCGCTTTTCTTATACGTTGCACGGCGATTCCTTCGGGTCGAATTCTGCTTTGCATTGCACACCCGTTGATTTGCATTTAAAATGTAAAGTGCTGTAAAGTTAGAAGTTTATGGTTATAAAACTTTAATTAATACTCCTTGATCGTGATTTCAATATAAATTGACGTCGTGTTCTCGTCGTAGAGATGATGAATTAAAACTACAAAATATTTGCAAAAGTTTACACAAAGGTCGGTTGATGGTTTTAGTTAAATATTAATTAAGCTATCGCTTCTATGCAGTTTCACAACATAAGTTCGGATTATGTTGACATAGAATATTAAAATTTGAGCAGCTCCACGTTTTTGGATCAAAGTGCAGTGCAGTTTCGAAGTTTTCCGCAACTAATACAAAAAGTAGTAACTGCTTTTAATACGATAAGATTGATAGAAATTTAAGTTGATAAATATTATTGTTCCATTGATAAGGTTTACTCAGAATTTTGGATTCTTATTAGAATTCTTCGTTTTTTTTTGTTTAATTAAGTATGCAAAGTAACAATTCAAAATCTAACCCTAGACGTATACAATGTACTATTCACATATATGGGATGTGTATAAAAACTGGTTAGTTGGAAATATAACTACATACTACGAGAAACAAAATTATAAAACTCTCTTCTTCTTTGAACGGCTTAGCATCTGTGATACGTTTGTTAAGACCCATGGCCATGGTTTATGGTCACCACATACTATTAAGCGGTTCGTCAGCTCGTTTGATATCAAACGACCTTTAAACCTTTACACGTATATAAAATTTAACACAATGTGCTTGTGTTATCTTAGCATTTTAATGCAATAATATTATTGTTTGACACAAGTCTCTTAAATAATAGCTCTTGAAGCTATCGCTTGTCCATCGTCGACAAACCTGTTTCACTAAAGCAAGTTTTCACTATTTATTTCTAGCAAACATGTCTTACGCGTATATTGAATACCGTTGTTCAAGCTTCGAAAACACGTTTAGTTCTTAACGAAGATTGGATTTACTAAATTAAGAGATCCAGCTGGTCCTTGTTTGTCTATGTTAACAGTTGCGAAACGATCTTGCGAGTCAACTAATAGGAAGTAATTGCCTCTTTTCATTGAGATATGTAATACCAAAGGCTGGAATTAGCCGTAGTTGTAAGAAACAGACAACATTTTGGTTCATTGACTTTTTCACTGTCTCTCAGCTCTTTTCTTTGTCTCTGACAATCAACATTGCAACCGAATTACGTGAAAACATATGGGAATTGAATCTAGATGGTTGGAACTAGTTAGGTGTAAAAAGAATACACTTGTCTTGTTCGTTTCAGGTCAGTAGGATGCACCAAGAGGAGAGAAAGTTTGATTAGAACTCAAAAATAAATGATGCCACCAAACGTCTAAAAATATCGTGACGTATCGATCTATTTGTCCAATTCGAAATTCTCAATAGTATTCCATTTAAATGAATAAAAGAATAACCTTTTCATGCAATTGGCTCTTTATCATATTATTTTGTGAAATGAACTCAGCATATTCAACAGCATTAGTTTATTTTATTTTAATATAAAGAACAACAGAAACAAAGGTTTGAAATGCTCAACAAAGTCTAACATCTGAGTTAGATCAAAAGCCCATTTTTAAGAGTATTCTAAATTGAGCTATATTAGTTGTACATTTGGGTAACAAATAATCCACAGTGTTATGCACAGTCACCACTTTCGAAGCATGTATGCTTGAACAGGTACGAGAATAGAACGAAACCTGTGAGGCCAGAGATCGCTATGGTGCACTAATATAGCGCTGGCACTCTCGTTTCTGCCGCTGAGCAGCATACCGCGCATTTCTGTGATCCGGTTTGCGTCGTTGAGCGTTAAGGCTGTAACTCCATCGGGCGTTATGCTTTTTTAGTCTAAATGTTGATACTCAATTCATTTTCTTATACTTTTCAGTTGTTGGCTATTGACTTTTGTGTTAAAACTAATTACTAATCATTCTTACAAAAACTCGTGTTTATTCTTCTCATTTTAAGGGAAGAACGCACTTTTATCAAGTTCTTTTTAAATTTTTTTTCGTATTTCTCTTTATAAGAGCCTGTAATGAGGATATTTATATTGAAGGTTTCAAAATGTACGATAGACAGACAACATACACTTATAGATACAAACTTTACAAGAAAAACTTGAAATTTACAATTCCTCTTTAATTTGTACAAGAAACAGAAAATATTGCTGGGTTTATTTAAGAGTTCACAACGAAATAGTTATACCAATGAAATAATCTGAATTATCGATTTATTCGGTAACATTTTCCAAGCGAAAGATATGTGTGATCTGCGCCTAAGCATCGCCACAGACCTAGGTTATATCTCTCAAGTTGCATTACATTACCTTTAGAAATTTATGTAATCGCCGTTCTCGTTCTGTAACTTTAAGTACAATGCTATGGTTATACAGTGAGGCTTTTAGTAGAACTGTAGCCGTCCTACTCGTACATTGTTCTAGCGGTTTGTAGAGGACTGACTGAGGGGATATAAATACTGGGGGTTTCAGATTCCGATTCATTAGCATTTATAAGAAGAATTTATTGGCAACTCATCAGTAATGCCTTGGTGTTGCCATGAACGAAGTAGACCAATTATCATACGCCCCGTCTACTACTTGGTAAAAAATGCACCGGGAACATTCTCAAATTTTTGTTCCGACATATGTAAGTGTCTTTTATTATTCCATTCACTTTTTTTGAGTATTCTCACTTTCAACAAGCTCGAAACAAGCCAAGGCAAATTAAATTTATAGAAATTAAATAGGTAAGCTAAGTTAAGCATTTGCTTAGATTTATTTCACAGCAACTAAAAATGTACACTAATACTCGTAAGTAGGTAAGTAACAATAGATTTCCGCAAAGTAACGTCTGGTACTATTTAACTATATTCTCAGTTCAATTACTTTAATTTTGAATTAGCATGTTTCATTAACTCCCAGCTCCATATTTACTAACAATCTTTTGTAACTGGCATTACAATTTTCAGTATTGTTTAAATGCTGTGATATGCAGGTGTAATCTAATACACTAATCATTCAAACGTAATATCATAAATCTTTTAAACTATTACTAGATGACTAATGTATTTTAAGGTATGTGTCATACAATTTCTTTTATTTGTTTATCGATCTGTGGTCTCACAAGTCATGAACTTTTGTGTATCACATCACACAAATCTCATTAACGTATTAGTATCGAGGTCGGTCACAAGTATTCTTGATAACTGAGATGGAACACATCATTCTGTCGCTGGTTGCAGCACCGTTATAATACACTAAGAATTGGTTTGAAGCATTTTTCTTTGGAGCAGAAATTGCATGAGGTTACTATACTACTCTAGGCAAAGCGCCTAAAAGTTCAACCACCTAACCAACAGCGTTTAATTATAGTTTTATTGCTCGCGGACGTATACAATCCAAAGTTACCCAATAACCAACGCAGGAGTTTGCAGTCGTTAACCTTGTTATGTACATATAACTTTTTGTCCATAATGATCATAAATTTTGTAGTTTGATAATAAGCCGCTTGATCAATTCTTGGTTGACCATCCTGATACGGTCTTTGAGATTAGCACTTTGTAAATGAAAACATTATGAGCTTGTGAGTTTTTGTGATGTGTATTATATTAATTTTTATTTTTTTATCAGACCTAGTCCATGCACTAGTTTAAATGCTATACTCAAGAATCACTCGATAACTATGATTAAGTTTTTCTTTGCGCTGTAACACATCGACGAATCTCACTATGATATTATTTATATAAAAGATAAAAGGTTAGGAGTCAGCAATCGGCCGTCTGTCGATCTATTCGTCGATCGATCACTTTCCAACGGCGGTTACGACACGATGGAAGGTACTAAAATATTATCGGCGCGTGCCAATAAATCAAATAGCCCGCTTCCTGCGATTAACTAGCATCTGCAATTATAACATTTCGTAACGCGATTACAATGTCTAGCGGATTGTACACCGGGAGGATACTGCGGAGTGTAGGTTACGTTGGACTCAAATGTTACTGCAATCAGATATTTAAATATAACTACTGTTGTCTGTACTATTGTTGACTATACCTTACCTGAACCAAGAAACTTGTTGACTCTGCTTGCTAGGAGAAACTAAAACTCTAACAACACACAGTCTGAACCGATGAATAAAGTATGAAATATATACAGGTTTTCCTTATATAGTTTTTATAATATTAGAAAAGGAAAGTTTATGTTCAAATAGTTTAAATTGGGTGTAAAACTTTGAATGGAAATGAAAATGTATTTCGTTCAGTTCACTTAATTGACTACAGAATGTTAGCTGATTGCTCGCGAAGTTTCGGACAGCCGCTCGTAAAAAATATGAGTTTATACTTTTGAATGTGTAGTACACCCGGTAGAAAAAGTTACCTCGCTAGCGAAAGTTTCTATGTGTTGTAACTAAACGATTTAAAACCAAAATACGAATACGGATTCAGGTGAATATTCAGCCGGATTATTCCAATCATTTTAATGAAGTAAATAATGTCATACGCGTCGACGAACTGTAGCAAAAAATTAACATTGATTGTATATTGAGTTACGTTCATTACGTTCAGTTCTCATTTTACGATACGAGTAACAAATTGTAATTCGTAATGCTAACTATTTTTTACTTAAATTCGGCAGTAATGTAGCTAACGGAGGGCTAGATGGGGTCGTTCCCGGAGCGCCTAAGCTCAGGGGGCGCTTCGGACACTGACTTTGTATGTAAGTCGAATTCAGAACACGATGAATACGGAATAAACTATTTTAAATAGTTTAGTTGGCGTCCTAGTTTATTTTTTGCCCCAGGGCCTTTGGTTGCCCAGCTAACGCCATTGTTTCGGCGAATTTCTAATTGTAACCAAAGGACACGCAACATTTGAAAGTCACATTGTAGATGCAATCATGGCGATATAAACGTTGGAATTACCATTAACTGAATATTTAAAAATAATATAAAAAAGTAAAATCATCGAGTCATACGAACCCCATATAATTGAAATGGCCTTGATAATAATCTACTGATGTTCTCGAAGGTAGTGCAGAACTAATGTTGTACATAAAAAATTACTTCGCATCTAATTTGCGGTTACAGTCTGACCTTAAACTTCGACAATAACGTATCGCAATATAACGTCTTTCCATAACCTATAAAGGTTACAACGAAATTCCAAATAGACAATTTAATTACTTCTGGAATTAATCGAGAAATAATTATAGAAAAAATAAATGAAAGCTGTTCGAAATTACTTCATAGGATTAATATTGCTAAGATTATGTAATAAATTTATTTTGTATTCAATGAATTCTACAGAATACGTAACGGACGATGTATGTGACCTGACGAAAATTTAAACACTAATTTATTTTCTTATAACATTTATATATAACTAGCTGCACCTGACGCGCGTTGCTACGCATATTAAAAAAAATAAACAAAAGTCAGTAACAAAATTACTAAATATTATATGAATCATGTGCCCGATCAATATAATTTTGGTATCTACCCATATCTTCCTCAGTTAATTCTGAACAAAGTCCCTAAAGTGCTCTATCTTCTGCCATTTCAAAGATACAAAGAAACACTCATTTTTATATATTAAGATTGAACATAAATCTCAATATGACGTTTGTTTCCGAACAACAATTGACTAGACATACCATATACTTTACCACGGTCATCCGTATAAAAAACCACTATGTCGTCATATAGTTACGCACACTGCATACGTAAGGGCTTACTCACTCAAGGATGCCCAAGGTCTTCTAAGTCATCAGCCAACTTCACATAATAACATCTTTGCCGCGTATAAAATACTTACCTGTTAGGGTGTGATTGCTAACCGGCTTCTGGCACCTGCGTACGCGAATTTCAACTTTTTGCTCTTAGAAATAGTATAGCATTTCCGGTTGCGTGGGCGATGGTACGTGTGCTTGGGTCTCAGGTATTTTAATGGGTAGCGGTCGGCTCCGTAAACATGTTATTTAGACGTGAGTACGGACGAACCGATCGAGGTGTGATTGCTGGAATAAAAAAAATTATAATCATCCCACTTTTGTTTAAACATGTGCGATTAAAGTCAATTTTCGAATGCCTTTCAATATTACAACTGTATAAGAAACAACATCAGGTATTCAATTATAATCGAATTTAGACTGGCAGAAGTAGAAACTGATTGTTCGGTTGGGTTGAAGGCGAATTTGTTATTTCGATTCGACTCGACAGACCAATAATTTAATTTGTTGTTAATAACAGTCTAGGCTGCGTTCAGAGAGAGCTAACTGAGTATTATAAAACATTTTGTGGGTTATAAAGATATCTTGTTTCGGATTTCCCACATTCATTAATAATTTAATTACTAATATTTAATATAAAATCTCGTTTGTTCGTAAAAGGAGGACATGAGTGAGCTTTCGATTTTGTTGTTTTATTCATGTTGAAAAAAATATATAAATAGCGATATACATAGTTAGCTGTGAATAAAAATAAATGTCATTCACGTCATTCACTCCTAAACTTAATCATAATTTGACTCGGTTCATCTCTTATTACGTTTAACAGATATATTTATCAATTAGGTACAGAAATACCTACCTAAAAGATGGTCAAAAAGACAAATATGAAATTTGCAAAGAATTTAATGAAAATAAGTGATAAACTAGGATAAGGAATAGGTCCCTGAAGACAAAACAAGTGACGGTTATACGAAGAGGATTAGAAATAATCGATAAAAAAGATACATTAAGAATGTTCACGCTAAATATTTCCCTTTCCAGGTGCTACTGAAAGATATTTTTATAAGAAATGAGCAGTGCCAATGTTACACATTTATTGCATTCTCTGTCTTAACTATGTATATTTTAGTACATAAACTATTAAATAAATAAAATTAAAAACTTCCTTTTTGAAGCTTCTTGACGCAATCAGATTTTTCCTTTGCCGATGAATATGTAAATATCATTGTAATTCTTTGCTTGTTAACTTTCCAACGTACAAGGCTCGCTACAGACAGACAAACGAGCGTGGCCGCACTTTTAATGATCCTGATATAAGGTGTAGTTCGGTTTCGTACGGCGGGGTGCGTACGCGCATACGAGGTGGATATCGTTCTTTGATATGTATCACTATGGTGCTAGTTCTACTACGATTATAGTAAATAGCCAGTCGATTTATAAATTTGTCTAGTAGTAATTGTAGTGTTGTGGTGTATAGTTGGAAACGGTGTTTTGTTTATAGTGTTGAGTTGCAACTCAGTTTTAATTACTAAGGTTTGTTTATTTCCAATTATAATTAAATATTTAATATTGTGTTATATCTGGCAATCAATCAATTATCTTTATTGTACACAATTATACACGAAATAATTTGAAGTAATAAGAGGACAACAGGCGGCCTTACCACCAAAAAAGGGATTTGTGTTTTGCGCTTGTATTTCTTATTATTAGAAAAGTTGAAAATACGTTAATGGTTGGTTACGTTGCTAATATATATTTGAAAATAAATTCTTTATTTATTTATCGAATAGTCACTATCTAATAATTATCCGTTTGGCATCTTTCATCTCATCGTATTTTTATTCTTACAGATAAAGTTTACGTCATAATTATGCTGTGTTAAGTGTCGCTGATAAATTTTAAATCGATTATACGCATATCTTACTCAAATGCCCGATCAAGTAAATATATACAAAGTTATCATTTTTGTGCAACAGATACTGAAAATTGCGTGTTTTTATCTTTTTTAACTAAGCTAGAGGTTTCACAAAAAGAAGTGACTGTTGTTACTTTGTGTACCTGTCGGTTATATTAGTATGAAGATAATTATTTAAGGCCCATACTGCTAATTACTTTATACAATGTGCTACCCTTGTTAAATGTAAGCTTTATAAAGTGATGTGATTGAAATTAAACTAATCCACGAATGTGAATGAGATGGCTTTTATTATACACTTCTAGTGTTCATTGGTGTAGTACCTATACTACAGCCCAAATAATTCTAACATTAATGTTCAATTTTCAGTCTGATTCGAAGTTAGTAACAGGTGTGAGAGCATTATTTGTGTAGTCACACTTTTATGCATATTTATAATAAAAGCTGCACTGTATCTATGTACTTGTTATGTTCTCAAATGATTCACGCGCATAACGGTGTAAGATCTTAAAATGAGACGAGAGAGTACAAAAAAAACGTGGGATCAACAAATACGATATATTTTCAAACGTACAAATCTCGTTAGTATAATGAGGTAATTTTATAGAAACAACAGTAGGTTTTCACAAGTGCCAATTACGCCCGAAGGTTGTAATGCGCGCATTGTTGCAATGTCAACACTTACAATTGCGCAATACGTCACGTTTCCACACAATTCGACATAAAAGATTGCTTTCTAAACGCGGAGAAAAACAATGCGTAATAACCGAGAACGGATGATGACTTCTAAGCACGCTCGCCGAAATCTAAAGAATGTTACAATATTATAGGGTTTATTATCGTTTAAACAACTTGAACCGTCACTGTAATTTTGTATTCTCACAAATCAACCTCATGGTTGATTTTACGGTGAAAAATGAAATTGTTCAGTAGATTTGGGATTTAGGTTCATTTGTGAGGTTATAGAATTATCGTGTAGTAAGTACCCAAACTTGAATTGCAATCAGAGAATCAGTGACAAAATATTGAAATCAGAGACAAAAAATCTACAGGAGATTCTCTTACCGTTTCTTCTTCATGTTTAGCCGTATCGGTTTTCAGCCTATATTACTTTCCCCAATTCCTTACCGGCAGCCCAAGGTGTCGTAAAAGGTGACAGATGTCGTCCCCGCTTGTTTTGAGCGCTTCGCATAAAGGTTAGATTATAATTAGTTATTATTGTTATGTTATTATAACTGGTGGTATTATCTTTACGTGAAGCCTGTTAGCTTAGTTAGTTGTATTCTCTATCCACGGATATTGTTGACGTCTCAATTATGCCCTTAGTATGTATATACATATCTCATACACTATCTATCTATCTATATATGTATACACTATCCCCACTAATCCGCATTGGAGCAGCGTGATGGAATATGCTCTAGATATCCTCAGTGATGACGAAAAACCCGTGCTAAGTGAGGGGTTTTAATGGGTTGAAGGCAAGAATTACCATTAATAAATTAGATATAGACTAACAATAGTTTATAATCACACGAATGAAACGTATAATCCGAAACGTTTAAAATGCCTACTGAAGTAGACTTCGATAAAACGGTAGTCGTTATAGGCAAAACGCTTCGATCACGACGAATCAAAATTCCAATCAGTGAGATTGCCGTTTCTGGATCAGAATAGGCTATGTAAGGGCAGAAATGTTCTACTATAAACTCTCGAACATGGCTATACGTCGATTCACATATATTATAGTGTCAATTAGTTTACCATTCAAAGTTTCATTATCCGAGATAGCGTGTTCCTGAGCGATGTCGATTAGTGCCGTCAGACCGCTATTACAAACAGAACACACGTTTGTCCCGTCTGTACATTCGTCAGAGTATTAGGGTTGGCGCTCATTGAAAGATTTTTTTATGCAACTAGTCGATAAAGGAGCAGACCAGTCATATTAAGGTAGATGGGCATCATAGCTCATGGTTATCAGTAATATGAAAGGTATCACTGATGCGTTGCAGATCAAGAAACAAGGAAAGTTGGTACTACCTATCAAACTAATAACTGAAATACAAGGAATCGTTTGGTGGTTGGCTAATGGCTCAAGTGACATAATACAAAATTATTATTTAAGGATTGTATTTAAGGCACACACTCGTAAATAAAAATATAGTTATTAGCGGATGCGGTAGAGGTTGTCCAGCAACAAAAAAAACATTTTGTTTCTGATTGAATTGTAATTTAAAATCATTCTCTAACTAATACACCCACAAACATACACACAGCGAGGCAGACACATACGAAATGGCATCAAAATCAGTCCAACCAATTAGAAGTTCAGTAGCTTACACTTAGACATTAGAATTTGTATAAGATTTGACAGCTGTTCAGTTAATAAAAGTTTCTCAGAACTCTTTTTGAATTATAGATTAACACGTTATTTCCAGCGTCATAAAGTCGTGTTAAATAATAATCACATAGTGGGCAATGCCAAATCAATATACAATCGCGGTGTGCGTGAGAACTGAACAGAATACGTATTGAACTGAACAGATTCTCGTATGTGTATGTGTCAAACTGAATCGCATACGTTTTATATAACACATAGTATTCACTGAAAAATACTTTTATTCTTATCTGATTATCGTGTCCTTGCGCTTCTTTAATATTTATCGGTGCTCTAAAGTCCACATATTACAACAGTGTTTACATTTTGACTAATACACGACTGAAAAATACGAGAGGATTATCTATTGAATTTAAGCCAGTTAGATTGTTTTGCAGTTAAGCAAACGCAGTCTGATACTGATATAATTTTTTTTCAGTCGCTATTTTATTGACACTTCAATCTCAAGTTTAACTTAAAAGCTTCAAGGGATTCAATTCACTAGATGGTGCGGCATTTACCATTTTCCCTTTTGTATTAAACAAGATGTGTTCTTATTAAAAAAACTCAATATATTAAACGTATACATTACTGTGTGCGTAAACCATTACTGCGTTCACCGTTGACAGCCCTGTTACGTCTCAACCTCAACGTATGCTCGAGACATGTATTATCATGTAGTTTAGGAAATTAGGAAAATACCGGACGCGCGAAATCATTCCCTCGCCGACCGTTATTACTGATTACCAGATAGTAAAACTAACTGCGATCGTAGTCTATGAAGTTAATTCGCTATTAAGACACGCTTTTAGATTTACTTATATGATGATTTCTGCTGTAGCAATCGTGTGTAAAATTTTGAGTGTCATACAGTTTTTCTGAATTTGTAAAATATATTATACTAGTAGACTCGGCCACGCATTGCTGTGACTAAGGTTTACATACTCATTTTAGTAGACTAATTGCCTTACAGCGCCATGTGTTAGAATCTTATGGAACTTTTTGTACGATATTAAACGAATAACAAGGAAATATTCTTGAGGGTTTAACACTGAGAAATCACGATGATTAGGGAGCTGATGTGTAGCCTCTGTTTTCCCCGTTATCACCTATAGACGCAATTCTCCAACAAGCATTCATTTCTCCAGTGTAAAACGAACTGAAATGTCATTGTATTTGAGTTGGATTTCGCTATTCTCTGTCGGGTGGTTAGGGTGTTGTCTATATGTAAGAGTAATGAGGGTTGGCCAAGCCAAGGTCGTCCATTGTGAAGATCCGGTGCGAGTTGCGACGCTCGGCTGACCCCGACAGTTTCGTACTGGGGATTGCGGAGTTAGCGAAGCAGGCGTCTTCCGAGGTCGGCTTCAAAGACCATTGCTTTGAAGGTCTCACACTATTTATATGTTTTTTTCTTGCTTCGTACTTTAACCTGCCACCAACTTAAACATTTTCTTTTTTCGAAGAATACCTGCTCATAGTGTAGTATTGTATCTTTTGAAACTGTAATTTGTCTCTCCGCCATGATCCATGTAACTAGGTCAAAATAATGACATAAAATAGAAGTATCGTGAACACTACCAAGGTATAATGTAATTAGATAACAAGAAAGAAAAACTTATATGTAATTTAATAAAACTTATACATATACTTATATGAAGTTTTTAATACTATAATTTTGTATTAGTGACAGAATACTTAAAACTTTTATCACAAAAAATTATCCTATGTTTACATTCAGTACATGTAACATTTGGCTGTATATTTCTATGTAAATATTCGAACGTTCCACAATGGCTTTATAATTCAGTGCATATGAGTATGTAAAGACACTGGCGTATCTCATATTTCCTAATTGTCCACAGATAAAGAGGGTGGATGGTGCATCGATGAGACGCCGCTAGGTCTGGGCCGCGAGGACGCGCCACGCTGCGAGCTGTACTAACATGTGAGTTCGGTTACAACTGACAAAACACACACTCACACACACACACACACACACACACACACACACACACACACACACACTAGCTCACACACTCACACACATTGAAGTGAGTATTAAAAGGAATCGATTTGTTAAACCTTACGAGGTGCTGATACTGTGAAGGTCGTTTTAAACAAAGCAGCGATAAATAGTGTGATACTGCTCATTCATCATTGTCGTAATGCTCAGACAGATACGAGTATATACGTACTTCCTGTGCCGTTTTATTTAGGTAAAGTGTTTAGATCCATCTTTCAATTTAAAACTGAAACAAAGCTGACATTTATACAGTGTTTTTTAAAAATAGTTTCATATGATCAAAAGACTATTGACACTTGAGTTTGATTGCGGACGACTACGTACAAAAATGTCAAGTTTCATTTCGTAATTACTATTTGGTAATTTAACTTATAACGTATGTATACAGGTGTACTGATAGACTAGTTCTTCACATTAGTTCTCACACATAGTAAGGAAGACTGAGATTTTAAATCTTGCATACGCCACAAATTTATAAAGATACAAACTAATTATCACTTGCATCGTTGTAAGAAACCATCATTAGGAAACCCGTGCACCTAAGAGCCCTCCAGAATGTTCTCAAAGATCTCAGTCCGGTAAACCGCAATTGACTAGCGTTACTACGCTACTGTCTACTGACAGTTCGGTTCACGAATAGGAGTCGTCACCTGTCAGTAGCGTAGTAATACATTGCGATCATGATAATGTTTATGTAATCATTTGATCTGGTTAATGTTGTCATATCTAGAACATGTATAGGCAATTATTAACGTGCTATTAAATGATTTAAAGATCTAAATCTGTCGTCAAGGAGATGGACGTAGATTAGAAGTGATCAGCTAACCAGCTGACGGGAGTGCGACAATTGTTCGTCTACATACATTTGGCGTCGCGACGGCGTGTTCCAATCATCTAATAAAACAAGGTCGTTGCTCTTCACTAGGGTTGATGCGATTTTGTGATCGTTAAATATAAATATATCGTTTGACATACGCACATGTATGCTTATTACTGCTTAACCAGCTGTTACAGTGAGGAATTTTATAGGGCCATAAAATATTCTCTTTTATATTTAATGAATAGGATTTTTATGATTCGCATAACATTCCCATTCCTATTCATAGAATGAATGTTTTCTACATTTGCAAATATCGAGGCGTGTACCATAATTTCTAATTCGGTGCTAAGAATAAGCTTTTAAGGTTAAGCAATAAATTATGACGTGTAAGCGCATGTAGAGAAAATGAATGAGCCAATTACCGTCAACCCTACGTGTACAGTGGGTTAGTTTGTTGGTTGAATGGTGCGGTTTGGGCTCGGCCGTTCGTAGCATTGTGTTGTCGCGTCGCGGATGGCCAGAGACGCATAAGCGGCGGAAATTGTCGTGACTACAGTGCGACCTGGTCGAACCTATATATAGGTACTATTTGCAGTTTGAGAAAGCTAATCAAGCACTGTGTGTCGCACTACAACTAATATTTTTGTTAGCTGCTACAAAGCTGAACTTGCCTCCATTGTATATTTATTCAATTTCTCGACGCTAAATATCCTCAACGTGCAATATTCATCGATATCGTTGGAGCTGTTTCCAAGAAACCGATCACATATAAATTATTTCTGTAGCTACACTGATTACGTAATTAAACAATACATAACATAATAATTACTTTGCTACTTCATATAAAAAAAAATATGACTTACTATAAAAATCACCTGAGAGGCTGATCAACGAAAAATTGATAGGTTAACCGAGCTGTTAAATTTTAATCGTATTTGTATGTCAAATGAGATTTTATTTACTGATTTATTATTGTGAAATCAACGATTCTGAAACTCGAATTGTTCTGACAGAGCTTCTAAGTTAACGTTCCTGTTAGACCAACATTATTTTGATAAGCCTTTCAGAAACCTTCTTAGTAGTTAGTAAACTTCTTAGACCTAGGACCATGTCCGAGGTAATGAGCATGCGCAACGGCACCTCGGATTCCTCCTGTCTACATAAGGCGATGGTCAATGACATGTTGCAGCTTTGGTAGCGAAATAGGTGTCGAGATGTCCAATTGTTTTCCGTATATGCGTGTGCGGGGGAGTTACCTTATTTATCGTAATATAAGGGCCGACCTCGATTATAGAATTTACTAGGGATACGATTTAGAGATGTCTAATTATTTTTTTTAATTGAAACAATAATACTGAAATAGTAGGTAAACGTAGTATCTAAAATGCTATCCGATGATATGGGTTTCAAATCATAATTATGATCCAAGATCTATTCAGTTACTGTAACAAAATTTTAATCTCATTAAAAAACTTCTTGAGCGTTTCCGTGCTTCGGAGGGCACGTGAAGATGTCGGAGAGGGTTGTTAACATATATAGGAGTTTCTTTCGCCGTTTCTTCTCCTCTTTATAAGGCACCTTTCCGAAACGGTGGTAGATGCAAAATATTTGACG
>DWJN01000524.1:0-23404 GCA_018248895.1 Carystus phorcus
GGGCATTTTGATGGCTATCTTCCCATAACAGCACAGAAAATTACTCGGCGTCGTATGGAGGTAGCTGTAGAAGCTGTAGAAGACCATGGTTTTAGAATTGATACACCTTCGCAACTTAAAGTTGATGAGGGCTGTCAGGAGGTACCTGTTTTAGAAGCGTGATCATACACCTATGGTATCTTCAATAAATAATGATGAAAATTAAATAAGATGTTTATTGTCCCAATCTGAGTCTGTGACATTAATCGAAAAAAAGAAAAACAAACACAGGGTAAGGTTTACTAATTACACACGAAAAAATAAAAATAAAAAAGGCACAAAAAATATGGACAGACTCGACCAGAATCCCACCGTAAAGCTGTGTCTGAATATAAGAAAAAACCCTGATATGCAGAGGCAAGCTGTTTTGTATTGACTTGAGAGAACATTGCTTCTCTCATTTACAGTTTTATGTTGCTTGCTCAAGAGTAAGTTCACCCAACAGCTTGATAGTTTTAGCGCCTAATGATAGTTTAGTCAAGAATATTGTGTACAAAGAAGTTTTGTAGGCCTAATTTTTCACACACGCTAAACAAAAGAAAAGCCGCAAAAACTATACGTAATGAATAATAATACTTCTTAACGCGAGCGAAGCCGCGGGCAAAAGCTAGTTTTGTAATAAGGCGGACGATGTTTGTATTGTATACCATTATTTCGACACGTACATGGATCAATTTTACGGCGTGAGAGATAAGTTTAGTTTAAATTTTACTTTAGATAAAGTTGTCTCACCCCTTATAAGTCTTGTACCACCGGAAAGGGTCCAATATTGGCGATAGTGCTGTAATAAATATGATTTAATTCTTTTTTTGGCTGGCAACGCATTAGTGGTCCTTTAGTCTTAGTCATATCCAAAGGCTACGGTAAACACTTACCATAAGGTGGCAATTACCATCTTCTTAAACTTAATCGTAAGATATTTCCAGTATTTCCAACTATCTAAATTTTTAAATATACATAAGCCGTGAATCGTATAAAGAATTTTTATTTCATAATGAAACAATTTCACTTACATAATCGCGTATGCGCAATGATTTTATTACCGAGTACAAATATACATTACATGTATGTGAATTAGGAAATGTAAAATATTAGGTGTGATCAGTAATTAGTTTAAAAATATAGTATGTTTTAATTTTCAAAAGTCTAGTTTTAGTTAAATTTATTTTTATAAAATAATTCCACGTAACGTAAATATAACACTTCTTATACATACATATGTATTAAAAAGTGTAGCCTTCTACACTTCTCCACTACATCTTTGTCCACGATAATATCTCAATGCTAAAAGCAAGCTTCAATTAGGCTATTACGTTAATTAATATCTACTTAGCTGAAATTCACACTGCTATTAAAGACTATTACCCATCTCGGTAATAACCATATAACGCTTAGAGCAAAGCTATTTACATATGTATATGTACATAATTTACTTAACGTACGTAGATAAAGATATTATCGGAATGACTTTCCGTGACGCCACTAATATTGTAGGCTTAAAACACTATCCGCCGGTTTTTCAAAAGCTGATCAACGAAAAGTTAACTAATAAACCGTCAAATTTCATCAAACATCACATTTCATCAAACCGTCAATTGTCAAACGTCAAGAGTATCATTTGATTTAAATAATCGATCAGTTTTACAGTGCAAATTTTACTCGTAATCGTTTCTCAAATGCGATTTTGTTTACCGATTTATTATTGACTAATCAACGTTTTAGAAACTCGAATTAATTTGACCGAGTTTCCTATTAATATGACTGTTAGTTCAACGACATTTTCATAAGCCTTTTAGAAACCGGGGGTATGAGATTGGCGTCAACTGATTAATCGATCAATATTGGGCACGAGTATCTTCTTATCAATAATGTCCTATAGCATACTTCACCACGCTGCTTTAGTATGGACTTGTGACGGGGTTAATGGCCTTTCCAAGCAATAGTCGATGAGAATATAAGTAGCATTCCTTTTTTTACTACTTTATAACTATATTACTAAATGACGTCCCGCGTTGGGTTACTACGCTGGACCGCCATTCGTAGGCTCCTGGGTTCGATTCCCAGTGAGAAGAAAACTTGAATGATGAGTTTAAATTTTTGGTCTCGGTCTGGGTGTGCGTGTAATTGTCTCTGTGTGTTGTCCATGACACCAACAACACGGGGTATCCTAGTGTGACGCTATGAGTGTGTGGCGTTATTTATTTAGTTTAAATCTTCTTTATGCTA
The DNA here is from genome assembly GCA_018248895.1 of Carystus phorcus. Taxonomy (NCBI): domain Eukaryota; kingdom Metazoa; phylum Arthropoda; class Insecta; order Lepidoptera; family Hesperiidae; genus Carystus; species Carystus phorcus. The sequence goes on from DWJN01000524.1 coordinate 2,266, forward strand.
CTAGCTGACAAATAATTAGAATAGTCGCTTGAATTATCGAATATGGACATCCGCAACATCAAATACATCACTGATCTGTTATCGGATATAAAACAGAAGAAAGAAGACACTGGCTTTGAGCTTGTCTTTGAAGACTGAACACGACGAATCTTCTGGCACCTGATTCAAGTATGAGCGTTGTAGGTACTCAAACAAGCTTCTTCTCAAAGATAATAATACCAGTAATGATAATAATGAACGGTAATAAAATCCCTACCCGAATATGTTTCGCCCTGACACCAACGACACTCGGTTTCTGTTACCTCTTACCCTTCTCTACTAGCATAATTAGGATCTTTATTACCAGACTTAATTCCCTCACCTCTATTCTACCATCAACGTCCAGGCGCACGGCAGGTATCCATCCTTTCGTCGTAAATATTCCTCCACCACGAACGACACGCTTTTCCTAATCATTCATCATGCGTACCGCGAAGGATTGAAATGAATTGGCCGCGTCGGTGTTCCCGTTCGATTATGACGTAGGTGTCTTCAAGTCAAGAGTGAATAGGCTTCTACTAAGTTAATGCGCTTTACCATCCAAGACTACTTTACCACTTAAAATCAGGCGGGATTGTAGTCAAGCATTGACTAGTTGGCAATAAAAAACAATATATATATATATGTATATGTTTTTTAAAGTATTGTATTACTATCAGAATAAATAAAATAAGATACGGAGATTTTTTAACTCTGGAACAATTTGCAATAATAACTTCTACAGTCTATATCGTTATCACTTCAAACTTTACATTTTTGTGCTGTTTTTACGTCAATTTGATAGATCTTGAATTGTCGGACATTAGAACATTTTTTGTCCTCATTGTTATTTTTTATGAAAACAGTGCATTTTGCTATTTATACATATTGTGGAAATCTTTAAAAGTAATGCTCTTTAAATGTCTATAATCTAAAAGATACAGTAAACAATATTAAGGGATATACATTGTTCGTAGATACTAGCAACAGAACGGACGAGGCAAAGGAAATGTAGGCAAATAGATGATACTCTCTCGTCAAAAGGTCACTCGACGTCGGGGATCGAGTCGACTAAACAAGGCTCTGTGAACTTCAGCCTTTGTATGGGTTTCGTATGTGATTTGTGTGTCATGTGTACATTTGAATGTTGGTCAAGTGGACCAGCCATTGCGGCCATGGTGTGTACAAAACGTTGATTTTAACTTATATCGCGGATACTAAATTTTAAGAGCAAATGGGTACACACAGTTTTTGGGTTTTTGTATTTTATAAAAGTAGCTGTATAAGGCGCGCGTTGCGAGACATTTAAAAAAGATGAAGAAAAGGAAATTAAAAAATATATATCAAAAGAAAAGTTACAATCAGCCGTATCTATTCGATCAGCAAAATATTAACATTTTCGGCTGTAACTCATCAACCACGGGTCCGATCGATAAAATTTTGGTACCAAAACACTCGTCAGAGAATTCTAAACAAAACTAAACAGACATCGATGCTTTATCTCTTACCATTTCAGAGTCAATAAAAGACATACAGACAAGCATTAATTTTTATGGATTAAGATTTTGACTCAATCAAGTAATGCTGTAATGCTGGTCCTTTATGTCTGGTCAAGGCGAGACTCAAATGATAATTGTAATTGTAATTGTAATTGTAATTGTATTGACATGCATTCTGTACAGAAAGAAAAGAGAAGAAGCGATTTACTTTCTCTCTCACTCAATGGGTACTATGAATTTTAATTGCGATAGCGTTTGCCTGAGTTACAATTAATATGACGGACTCTTGCGTTTCAAATCAGACCGTTATTCATTTTAGTAAGGTCATTTCAAATTAACACTAATCAATGCACGTTACATTATCATAAATATTTTATACTTTTAAATTTCAATAGTTTATATCAGGTATATTTTTGCAGGATATCATTTGCGAAATCAGCTAGTATCAGTTTATTTTAAATCCAAATATTATTAATATTATTACATTTTTATGGAGCTCATATGTATCTATATAGTTGGATTTGTTCTTAGATTTCATTATAATAAAATTTTACTATTATGAATAATCTCAAAAACACTTTTTAATTTCTATTCATGAATTTCGATTGTGGATAATTACGCTTGGAGAGTAACACGACACAGTTTAATGACAGGCTTCGCCCTGTAACTGTAAGATCTAAATTTTAGGGCCTGCGACGTTCAGCTGTAGTTTAAATTCGAAATACAGATACGGTGAAACTATAAAAGGGAATTCTTGATTAACTACGAAATCCTAGACGGAATACATGAATTAATTATGGTTTAGCATTCTCTTGCTAACGTTGCTGGCTGGAAATTGAAGTGGCGGTGGTTTACAGCTGGTAGTTATAATTATTAATAAAAAAAAATGTGATTTTGAATTAAGAATTCGAGTTTACGCTATTAATCGAATTTTAAAATATGTGATTTTTGTAATTTGTACATTCAATAATGTTTAAAATATGTGTTTAAATTTGTATTTTGTACATTCAATATTGTTTAAAAACTTTATTGTACACTAGTTGCCTTTATAGATGTTATCCTGATGAACATGAAAGCCTTTTTTATCGCATCGAATTGTGAATGTAAAGTGTTCTCGAATACACTTAAAAATACACAAAACATTCTCACAATGGTTCTTAACGTTTAAAAGGTCAGTGACACACAATGTGAAGATATGTTTTGTTATCGAAATAGGGACCAATATAGGATTTATTTTTAAAATTTACTACGTAAAATTATTACGAAATTTTGCTAACATTATTTATTTTGTAAATAATATAAAAGATGAGTTGTTTTTTATATAAAAATTGATTAAAGCTTATTGGGGTAAATAACATAATGCTCAAAGCATGGTATAAAATGTAAGTAATGTTGCTTTGTATCTTTATATAAGTAGGTATGTGTATACTGCACCTAGTAGCGTTATCTATGTGACAAAGTAACTTAGAATATACCAAGGACAAGTTTGTTGCCGTTTGTCCGAACGAAGTTGCCCTTTTTCTTTATGGTTAAGTAAAAATCGCCCTGGGACGGCTTTAGTGCTAAAACCGGCCCTGCGGGTACTGTTAGAAAACTTAGAAACTTTGTTCAAGCGAACAAGGACGGCTGATTTATTTACTTTACAACAAAAATTTTGACAGGATAAGAAACCGTGCTTCGGAGGGCACGTTAAGCCGTCGGTCCCAGTTGCTATGAACATAACAGTCGTCAAGCCATGTCGGAGGCCTTCGGGCGGTTTAAAAAAACATCCGACACTTGGGGTTGGTACACTAATCCCTCCACTAATCCGCATTGGAGCAGCGTTGTGGAGTTTGCTTTAGACCTTCTCAGTGCTGAGACCCGTGCTCAGTGGGCCATTAATGGGTTGAAGGAAGGATGCGGTGGTTACCTCCACGTTTTGACTGGCTAGCTACCGCCCTCCAGGGTAAATCAGTCGATAAATGACACCGTGTTTTGCATACCACCTCGAGTGCCGGTTCTGTTTTTCTCCTCTTCTCCTTCCATAGCCGGCAACGCGTTGGTCATATCACTGTTACTTCGCGAGTATTAATGTCCATGGGTGACAATGACCTGTCGGCTCATTTGCCTACTTATAGATCCTACGTACCTATACGTATAGATCTATATACTACTTACATCGTTTTTTTCTTTAGTTAGTTACAATATTTTTTAGAATTAGAGAGTGCTGCAATACTACGTAAGTGTCATTGGGTCACATTTATTCACTGTTAATCTCGTCAAGATACAATACAATCGGTGTGATTGGTAACCCATCTAGAATAATACGCTGTTGAATCGGGCAAAAACATACTTTCACCGTTCAACAAAGTGCAGTGCCGTCAGTTACGCGACAACTCACATTGTTCAGATGATCAATTAACTGTCTTAATAACACTGTCTTATAAGGATTGTAGCTGATGCTATTGCAAAATATTAGGGTTTTTTAAATAAAATCTGCGAGCGCCTTAGGTTTTGTATATTTTTCTGACAAAAATAAAAACGTCACTATAAAAGAACTATTCAAAAAAGAGTAAAAAGGATTATTAGTGTTTATTAGTGAGGAGTTTGGACGCCTCTCATCTATGATAATATTTACACTCGTAATACCAAACTTGTCTAAGTAGTAGTCAATGTCAAAGTTCAAATGATAATGACATTCATACTTTGCTGTAAGTACTCTATCCGCCGATCTTAAAGGCTTATCTAAATATTATTTAACTTGGAAGCCATTTCAAATCAAAACGAGTTTCTGAAAATTTGATTAGACAGTGGTAAATCAGAAAACAAAACTGCATTTATCGATACGGAGTAAAATTTTACATATCTCTTTAGCTGATCAATTATGAAAATCAAAAGACAATTGACGTTTGACAATAGATTGGACAGTTTATTAGAAAACCGGCGCTATGAGTGGTATAATTATAAATATAATTTTAAATACTATTTATATGATTATTTCTTATAATTTCAGCATTCAGCAGTTTTATTTGGCTTGCAATTTGTATCTTCTTTTGAATTACTTATTTCCAAGGAAAAATCCTGTAAATCTCTTTTGCATACTAGACACAAATAAACATTTTCTGTCCATGGAAAATTCAACACTATGCTAAATTAGCTGCTGCTTTACATATGCTACATCTCCATCCAATCCGCATTGCATCAGCATAGTGGAGTATGGTTTAGGCCTTCTTAAAATATGAGGATAGAGTGGGTCATTAATGGGTCAAGGCTAACATATTCATGGAATAATAACTTAGACTTATCAAATTGACTGTTTGCAGCGACTGGATTTATATAATCTGGTAGTTTTTTATCCTCGTCAAGTTAAAAAGTATCCTCGTCATTTTCAAAAGATACCAATATTTTCTTCCAGTGTAGAGTACTAAAATACAAACCAATAAGAACGTTAAACATTTTTAATATATTACAGATATTAATACTTATGTATGACAATATATTTTAATTAATAAATAAATTATATTTGCCTATAACTAGTTTATTATACTGATTTCTATTTTTATTTCTTATAGTGTTACATTTTGAAATATACACTTATTTTCCTATGTATACATACATATTAATAAAATACGTAATAGTATCGAGACAGCCACACCCATAACAATAACATAATATCTTGATACAAATAATTAAAAGAGGTAATTTCAATAACATGTTTTATCCATATGCTTGATGTATGTACGAATAATGTCACTAAACTCTTCGGGAAAATAGTTGGACCTATTTTGATCATCTTTTTTGGGTGTCCAAGCGCATTCGAGAACTGTTTAGATTCACTAATCGATCCGATAGAAAATCGTTTTTATAATGCAAATTTGCGCAATCCGCTAGTATTATAAATTTACATTCACTTATAAAGGTAACCTACTTTACAAATATTAAATTATTTTGTAACAATAAAATCTAGTTACTAATTTACATTGTCTTCCAATTATCCAAATACCTTAATGTTTTTGGGAGAGTAGGTGAAAACATATTTATATTTATACATACTTTACATATAGAAAATAAACTATGTCGCCCGTCACTGAAGCAAACACCTTATTTTACCAATTATTATTTATTCCTAATTAGAGGTGAGCATTAAACTTCATGAATATTTCACTTCACTGCCGCAACTACGATACGCAAATCAACAATAAATCATTCAACATACACACACAGACACAAAATGACAGAATGCGAACATTAATTACAAGGCAATGCAAAGATGTGTCGTGAAAGAATTCGTCGTCATAGTATTAAGTCAGAATCACGTAACCGGTCGCCATATTGGAATATTGTTCCATCGTCGTAACACATAAGACATTCAACTTTTCCATTCCGACCGCAAAAAGTAGACAATACAGTCGCATTGGTAATTAACGATTCACGCGAGAAGACACGCAGGCGTACGCTTCAGATGCGTTCTACGTAATTACCTCTGTTTTCTTCGTACATAGCCCACTGTTACTATTACAAGGCATTGTTTCTACAACAAAACATTATATTTGCGCAAATTCAAAGTTATTTAAATCAAATAAAAAATAAACTGTAGTACTCTACAATTCAAATTCCCCTGACATAAGCAAATATTGTAGTTTTTTAATTATACGATTGCTGAAACAAACGACATTTGGTAACCTCACAGCGATTAAAATCTAGATTTAAGTTTAAAGCAAAAGCTATTATTACTAAGATAACTGCGCGTCGACCTAAAAACAATGGAAAAATTATTTACAATTGTTCAGTTGCGCGGTGCTACAATTACGGGGTGTTACGTCGATAGGCTGTGACTAGGTAGGAAGTAAATTAGGACGACTAGCTCCTATTATGCTCCTGGGTATGATTGAGTTGATGAGCCGCTCCCAGAGACTGGGCCGGCGAGTAGTCGTGTGTATGAGGGGCGGCGCAGTGACGCAAATCTTCACCGGTTGCCGGGAAGACGCTTGCATCACGAAAGGATACGGATGTTTATATAGAGGCGACACTGACGTTCCCACTAGATTGATCACTTGCTTCGGGAACTTGATCGGCTGACTTCTAACTATTTGACGCTGACTCGCACCGCCGAGGAGTATTATTGGGATGCCCTTTGTCGGTTTCGGCGGTCTAGTAGTCGTGGGCCGAGGTGTTGTTGTCGTGTACGTTTCAATGAACTCCGGGAATATTGAGTCTTCGTAATCTCTGCTCTCGTCCGCCAGGGGCGCTACGAACACGATTTGCCTCAAGCTGTTTATATCCTGAACTAATTTGGCGTGTTCCTTGACTAAATCCATTTCCTTCGGGAAGTATCTATCGAATCGCCGCGACATAACGTGCCCGCTGGGGGACATACTGGACCGGTATGTCGGTGGTGTGACTGATAGTACGCTCCGTATATCTCTATGTACTCGCCAACCTGAATATTAAAGAGTATAAATATGTTTTTATTTAAATGTAATTGTCTTAACACCAAGCTCTAAAATCAATACTATGACATTGTTAAAACAATAGATGAATTACACGCAAATAAATAAGTAGCTGAAAAATATGACTGATTAGGTACCTAACTCATTTACTCGTATCATGCATTTACATATAAAAATATTTATGTTTATGCTTAGGAAAACATCTGGCGAAACCGCTAGTAAGTATGTAAGTAGTAATTATGTATATAATTTTAATGTATAAATTTACCTCCATCGTAAACTCTGGAATCAGGATAATCGACACAGCTAACCTGAAAAGACAAACAAAATGGTTACAGAATAATGAAAAAAAATAAATTAAAACACGGTATAATATTGTTTCTGAATAAATAAATTTAAATACTGTTTTCGAATCATTCGTTCAATTTATTTATTTAATTTGAATTATACGTTTTTTCGTTAGCGAAACGAATAGCTGCGTTGCATTAAAATGCCTGTCTCTTTCCAAATTTCGTCAAATAGAAGTTGGTGACATGTAAGTCAAATATTCCGATAAATCGGACTTGTTTTACAAAAAAATTCTTAATAGGAGAAATCCCGATTCCTCGCCAACTTAACTGAGTCTATCTTGTTTGACCTCTTTGTAAGGGTCATGGAACTAGATAAGGAGCAATTTAGTTAATTTTGATTGATTCGTTGATCTTCGTCGCCATTTGTTCTGTAACGCTGACTTTCCAACTGTCCATGATAATGTGATGGTCTGATCACCGCTGCTGCAGGAGACGTGAACAGAACAAAACCCAAGATACTAAACAAATATAAATCATAAGCGTTAGGTAAAGGTATCATAAAAAAACTTTATCAAAAACGGAAAACCTTGAAGGCGGTTTGTGTTTGAAGTGATAAAATAATTTGATGAGGGAAACTGCTTACGAAGTAGGTGCCTTTACAGGTGTCTCAATTAGAGTAAATGGCACCGAATATGTGAACCATTGTATGGTTTGGCGAGTTGTGTACATAATTTTTAGTTTTGTATTAGCCTGGAAATAAATAAATAAAAAAAATATATGTCTATAGCAAAATACCTGCGATTGAACCTTCGCACATCAGATACAGTCGCCGCTGTCAGGCCCGTTAAAACGAGTAGACAGTTTTGTGATATTAACAAACAATGCGAACATTGTGATATCATCGCGACAGTACATACGCACGGCAATTAAGTGAAAGAATAATTTGATAATTCGCCAAAGCTGATACAATTCGCTGCACGCGTTCGCTTCGCATTGCATGTTGTATCGAACGACCAAACGTTTCACGCAGTTCACCGTGCCATCGATGCTAGTGATGACGGTAGTGATCACGCCACCTTTGGTCTTTACGCCAGAATCCTAACCTATGAACAATGTTTCGTACTTTAAGCGAATTCACAGTAGGTTGGTCGAATTATGGTTTTTATATTCATGGTATTTCCGATACGATGTCGTCATGTGACTGACCTATGGTGGGGTTATCTAATCCGGGGGATAAATTACATAACCGTGTGATGTCAAAATTCATGTTTTGATTGACCGTATCGTATTACAATTATTTTAGAAAATTATGACTTTAAGCCGTATCGTCATTTTTTTGCCGTATAAATCAATGGCTCATATTATACCGCAAATCTCTCATCAATTAAAAATTCACTAATCAACTGTCAAACCTCAATAAAATTGTGTCGTTTAATTTGAATAATTCACGAGTTAAACAGAGTCGTCAAGTTAGACTCAGAATCGCTTGAACGTTTCATCTACTGAATCAACGTTTCAGAAACTCGAATTATTTTACAGAGCTTCTAAGTTAACATAGCTCTTAGTTCAACAATATTTTGTTAAGCCTTTCAGAGCCGGTGGTAATTTTATACCACGTTGCATGATACAGTACCACTTTAACCAACACGACGTTATCAATACATAACAAGAAATTTAATGAACAAAATCAATTTGCGTTTACGCCGGTTTACGCATTACAGTAATGTTACCGTCAAGATGTGGTACATTTCCTATCACGCGCAAAAAGAAAAGTTTAATTATCTATAGTTATTATGTTGCCAACATAATAATTAATAAAAGTTAAGGAAGTTGGCCGTCTAATTAGATCGTGTTTCGGTTTTGCCCGGTTCGTGCAATGATAGGGGTTCAGTTTAACTGTTATTAACACTCTTAAATCATGCGACGATTCATGTTTTATTGAACACGCACGCACTTCAACTAGGTATTCCCAAATATCTAGTACTTAATACGACACTATTTTAACATAGCTGTGGCAATTTTTACATGACGTTTTTAAAAACTTTACATCGCCGATAAAGTGATAAATCTCGCGATATAAGAATGACGTTACCTAGTATGTATTTTGATAATTGACCGTATCATCTCTAATAGTGCACTTATTTTGTATAATGATAGATTTACCTCGAAATTCACTTAGAGCCCTCAATCATTTATTACTGAGTTACATTTATTTACCAATAGTTACAAATAAAGTTTTACGCAAATAAAATATCATAGCGTACACTAAATAGGTACCTACCTATTTCTGTTATTTCTTTAATAATAGAACAATACGTATTTGTAAGACGTCAAATGTACGACGTTTTTATCACACATTCATACAAATATTAAGTAGGTATATCAAAATTATTGACTCCTCTCTCAATTTGAATAAATACTTGATCGACATAACTTGTCGATAGTTTTCATATCGATTTCTATGATGCAATCGTTGCTTAATGATTCAAAATACTATACGGGTGTTATTTTTTGTTACCAATTAAATTTACATGTAAGTTAGAACGTAAGGAGTACCTAAACAGTAGGTATATTTAAAAACTTTATTTAGTTCCTAATGGACTTGTGCTTGGTTTAAACACTTTATACGATATAACCTGTAGTTACCCAGATGTGTCCAACTGTTAAAACTGTTTTTTCGGAGATTATAAAAGTAATTAACGTAGTAAAAAAATTACTATGTAACTATAAAAATCATATTTTATTTTTCTCTAAACGAATACTTCCCACTTACAAGATAATAAATAATAATCATACATCGCAAAGCAAATAATAAACATTTTATACACATTTAATTTAGGGGTCTGTTGTACGGCACTTCTCAGAAAAAATCAAAAAGTATGTATAGATTAGGTTCGGAAATATTCTAAGATTTTAAAGTTATATTTTCGCGGGTACTAAACATTAAAATGCAAGCGGGTACTCATGATCGTTGTATTTTATACCGATAGTAACATTTCGACCCAGTTATCGTTACAAAAATCGTGAGTACCCGTTTGCATTTATAATGTTGGAAATAATATGTTGTATTAACAGAGATACAAGTGTGTAATAATAAATAATTAACGCCACGCACTCATAGCCGCACACTAGGATACCCCGTGTCGTGGGTGTCATGGATAACAAAGAAATACAATTACACACACCCAGACCGAGAACAGAAATTTAAACTCATCATTTAAATAGCGGTCTCCCTGATAATCGAACTCAGGACCCTTCGAACGGCGGTCGGGCGTGGTGACCATTACGCCACACGGGTCGTCAAATAGGTGCGTAGGTATTAGGTAAAAGTATTAAGTATGTAAGTAATAACTATTGCAAAGTATCTACTATAAAGTACCTAAAGAAGTCGTTTTAGATTGACATGTTTAGTGTTGAGATTATCTGTACTCACGCATAATAATAATAAATATAAATATAATATAATTATTATCTTTACATCACGTTTCTTTGCTAACTTGTAGTATATGTGTAGTGTTACTCTGTCGTCTCCTATCACTCTTTAATTACTTTTCTCACCTCTGCACCATGTATCACAATCTCCTCTTCCCGCGCCTCGTCATAAAGTAAATTCAAACTCCATCTCCACAGATAACTACATTACCAGAGATGGGCATCCATCACTTCAACTTCTATGTTAATCTGCGTTCCTTATTAAAGTGTATAGGAGACGACAGAGTAATCGACACATTTAATACAGAACTAAAATTTGAGCATATTTTGTGTTATCTAAGTAGGTAACTATATTTTCGCGTAACTGTTATTATTGTTTAACCTAATATCTACAAAAAGGCAGTAGAGTCACTTGAGGTGGTGGTGGTTCGCCTATTGAAATCGTTTCCACGTCTAAAATCACAAATTAACCTGATTTCTGAAAACTACTGATTTTATCTTTAAGATAAATTACATTCTGTCAGTGATTTATTTAAGCGATGCTTAACGTAAAATGGGATTTCTCAGTTATACTTTAAACTGAGAAACGTAAAAAAAAAAATTGGATATACATAACGGCCCGTACTTCGATAATATTTAAACGCGATTTTTTATATTGACATGTGATAAACGTTTTAATCCCATTACAATCAGTTATCCATATAGACCGTTTGAAATGAACATACACAAATATTAAATTCAGTTATACAATATAATTTCTCAAGTCTCGCACTATGATTTCCTGTCGCGAGTGGAAATTACCACAAATAACAAACCATGAAAGCAATACTCGAGAACAGCATTTAACCTAACTGTCACATGTCTGCCCCGACCGGGATATGAACCAGAGACTCTGATTTCGGAGGCAGGTTCACTAACTACCGAGCCGTACAAGTTTTTCACAAATATGATGTAATGACATTTGAAGAGTTCCAATGTATACCATATTCGTAAACCCTGGTGATGCTAGTGGGTTCCCCATCTTGAATTCTAACCAATCTCTGTCATATTTAACAACGGAAGTCTTGTCTGTCGGATGTCGCTAAGCTCGATACTTATTCATCAATTACTTTATTATTTGAATAATTTCAATTATATTTAAACGTATTGTTAAACGCATATAGCCCAGCAATGATACTATAACAATATCGAAATAAATATGTAGGTTAAAATTAATATTAACTACATATTAATTATCTAGTTGTTTACACATATTTCTTCGTGTTTAACACCTACCATCAGCTATAATCAAATCCACACAGGGTTGATTTTTAAACAATATCATTATTGCTTATTCTTTTAAAAGGTGAGACTTTTAAAAGTCCATGAATGTTTGACAAAAATTGCCATAACTTCTTTATTTATTTTCTTAATCGATTTAAATGAAAAAATACACAAAGTTAAGTAAAGCCCATTTCAACATAATCTTGAAAACTGCATTCAAATTGGACAAGCTGTTTCTGAGATTAGCGTGCACAAATAATCAGACATCCAGATAAACAAGACACGACGTAAAAACATTTGGGTTATCTTCGATATAAAGTCCCCATTATGAATTTTTAAATATATTCACCATGTATCAACTATTATAGTTTTACTATATGCATAGATAACCCTAATAGACACCTACAGCTAATATCGCCACACAAATCCATACTACAAACTGTTCTTACCTGCGACTTGTCATGGTACCTCCGTTCGCCGATCACTCTCAAGTCGATGGCACAGCCCACCAGCAACGGCGAAGACAGATACAATACCACCCACCGCCACATCGTCGCACCGACTGCGCGGTTCAAACCCGCGTACCACAATGGTGGTGGTAAGCTTCGATCAGATAGATCCTTCCGCTATTCACTTACACACGCGGAAACACCGTCACACCTTAATACCTTTCAACTCAATGGCTTTTGAAGTATGACTGGGCTTAATATTTCTATATCTTAATACCTACATGACCTTAACGTCATTGACAACATACGAAGTTGGCTGAGACCAAAAGAAAAAAATTAATAAATTAATTAAATTAATCTATGTAGTAACTCACGATTTAAAGTTATAAAAACTTGTCCAAAGATAATGTTTGTAATAACTTGCACAGTAAATCTGCTGTTATAGACGAGTGTGAATTATCGAGAAAATAACGTTGATTCACATTACGTCAGTATTACTCAACGGGAATGATTTTGTCGCAATGTGTAAGTGTTTTACATCGGGGTGTTACTCAAAGGGAATAACTCCCACTGACGCCCTACTATACTAATGTATATACTATACTAATGTATATACTACACTAATGTATGTACTATACTAATGTATATACTATACTAATGTATATACTATACTGTAATTTCGAAACATCGTATTAGAACGTATAATTGATTTAGCCGTAGTGGCGCTCATAGCCGGACAGCTCGCATCGATCCTATACCATCGAGAGTTAAGCAACTACGGGCGCTATCGCTGCTATGGTGACCGCTAGTGGCAGAAATTTCTTGAGCGTTTCTGTGCTTTGAAGGGTAAGTTTTGCCGTCGGTCCCGGTTATCGTAAATAACAGCCGTCAAGGCATACCGGAGGTCTTTAAAAATCTTCCGACACTCGTGTCACCCATGGTGGAGAACGCTCTAAACCTCAGTGATGAGGAAGGGCCCGTACTCAGTAGTCGGCCATTAATAGATCGAAGCTAAAACAAGCCATATTGGAGCTGCCTAGAATACAGACTCCCAATGTATTGGCAACCGAATGCCTTCGCTTCTCGAAAGAATTAAACTATCCATATACCTATTAATGTTATATCTGCTTTTATTATTTACTCAAAACCTCAAATAGCTACCGTAAGCAAACCACTCGTGTTCCGACTAGAGATTCGACTACTTTATTTCTTCTCTGGCAAATCCTCGGTGCCGCGTTTAGCGTTACTAATGTCTGTGGGCAACGGCGAACGATTACCATCGGGTGACCCGCTTGCTTGATTCTTAGCTATTTACTTAAAAAATAAATTCACGTGCATAATACAAAACTCTAATTAGGTACTTGCTTTTCTTTCGAAAATGCATGTGTTTGATTGTTTATCTTGGAATAAAAGTGGAACTGTATTGATTTGGAAAAATAAACTTTAAACTTAATTATTTATTGTTAATTTTGAATTCAGAAATCTACTCATTCAATTACGCGGAACGATATACGCCGGGTCAGTAAGTAAGTCATATTTTTTTATCATGCAATTTGTGTGATTGCAGAAATAGCTGTTGTATTTTTTCAAAGAATGAAACATTAATTATAAGTACAGTAAAACAATTGGAACAATTATATTTTATTAAAACACTCATCACGGTAAGGTATCTTTATTACAAATACTTAAAAGATACCCAATATTTACACAATAACAAAAGGTTACAAAAAATCACTTCTCTGCAGGTAATATATTCTTTCGAACCAATAATTTGCTAAACGCTGTCGAACCCACGAAACGTTTCGAGTTAAAACATATTATTGCTAATATAATTCACATACAGCTACATATATGCTAAAACAGCGCCTTAGATTTAAATAATAATATAATAAATATACACCTTGCACCCTTCATACTACAGACAAAACTGTATCATAAATAGGAATGCCTCGCACTTACCAAGCGTACACGACGAAAACATTAACACGTGTTCATACAAATGAAATAATAACTTAAACTCGAAATTGTTTTGCTTAATATCTCGAACAACATAAACAATGTCACTCAATCGATCCTACTTATTATTACAGCCCACGCAGTTGAGTTTTACTTGACTGAAGAATAACCGAACCATTAATTTAATTCAGTGTAATAACTTTGTTCAAAGTTATTTAAAACGCGTTGATCTAAAAACATCCATCCATATGACTGTATCTTTTAAAATATTCATTTCCATCATAACCCCAACCATATAACGGTGTCACATCAGTATTTAAATATAATGTTATACTATGTATCCAATCATACGTACTCGAATGAATAAATCACAAATTTAAAGTAACGATATGGATAAGAAATTCTCAACTCTTAATATAACTTAATTTGATCCGTTTGTTCACATTTTTCATACCAATATTTAATTTAATATTGATTCTAAAACCACTAGAACAATTTCATTGTTTTACATGCCGGGAAATATACACTAAAAACAAATGTCTGGTTGAAACTAGTAATTGAGACATTGGAAAGAACATACATAATATGTTACAAAAATAAATCGTATAACAAATCTCTACTTATTACATCAAAACGTTAAGTGAACTGGATTATTTATGCAATAACTTAAAAGTAGTCGAGAATACATAAATGGTAACATCGAGTAAACGGCGTTAATTAAATGATAAATCATAAACAATTTGTTTTAATAATCCTGTTACAGATTATATCAGAATTTTCAAAACAAATTAACGTTAGGAAAATACACATAAAAAAAAACAAAGAATGCAGTATACAAGAGATATAGACCGCATTCCACTAAGCATTCACAACGATCAAAACGCTCATTTCGTCGTTCCACATAACGACCGCGGTCGAGACCACGTCACTCATGACGTCATGACTAACGCTCACGCGACGCTCACCGCGACCCATCTGAAAAAGTTGGTCGAAGTGTCCGTTCCACTAGGGCTTATGACAGTAACGCTCACAAGCTAGTACAACGGGAAAAACTGCGGTCGTGAGCGTGATCATTGTGGACGCTTAGTGGAACGCGGCCTTAAATACGTGTAATGAAAACGATAGCGAAAATTGAAAACGACATTTATACATTATGTATGTAAATTGGAATTCACGTTACAAAAAGACGAGCGTCTGAAGAGGGATAGGAAAATATAACTGATCTGCTAATACGTAGATACTAAACACAATATGCCAATACAATACATAAAATATATCATAATAAAGACTAATAATTTTAGAAACATTGTCAATAATTAATTGCCAGTGACTATGCAGCAAATAATTTGAAAACATTGAACATTTTTTTAATACAACCATTATCCTGGGTAAATGACGAAACTGAATACACAACAATACCCTTTTACTAACAACGCGACAATACCAGAATTTTATATATATTATATAATTCTTCTGCCTGTGTGTCACTGAACTCTCTAAACGATCGATCTGATTTTGATGAAATTGTTTATGTAAGTAAGTGAATTCGAGAATTTAGATTCAAAATTCGATCTTATACAAAATGTTTTTCTTTAATTTATTTTATTTTATTATTTATGTTTGTTGTACAAGAATCAAACTCTGTATACACATTCTATATAAGACGATAAGAGTATAGATTATAAGGCTGGATAAAGTTTGCCGAAAACGCTAATTTACATATATAATTAGTAGAAGGTGACTCAATTCATGTCTGGCCGAATACCTATGAAGCCCGGACATATGTGTTAATGCGAATACCACTATAAATCTTTAAAAGTACAAAGACATATACAACATTGTATTTTACTATTTACAAATATGTGATTCAATGAATATTAATACTATTGCCGTTTTCATTTCATCTACGAATATTAAGTACTTTTAATTAAGTATTATGTACTCTGTATATGGTTCAATTAGTTGTATGCACCATTATTTCGATCGACACTATAACCTATTCTGGATTCAATTCTTATTAATATAATATGTATTGCATATAAAATTGTTGTACAAATTCAAAGCGATCTTTGATAATTACACTACATCAACCTCTTAATCGTTACATCAAATCATTGTAAGGCAAAAGACAATTTCTATAACAGCGACCTTGTTTTCTTAAGTTGTGAATATATCTTTTTGTATTGCTACTTGTAAAGGCATTTACTCAAATAACATATAATTATTTACATTGAAATCTCTACGTAATTAAACGACTATACATATATTATAGTCACCTAAATATATCTCTTACTTTGGTTATGTAAGAAAAGGACGTTACGAATCAACGATATATTGAAATGGTAATCAAACAGATATTAGAAAAGTTTTCATGCAAAATTAATTAACCTTTAATAATTTAACGTTACCGACTTGCGATAATTATTTTATTATTAAAACGTTCTTGGCCATAAAATAATATATAGTTATTGCTAATTTTCATGCAACAATCTAGCGTCGCTAAATTTTATTAACACAATTTAATTTAACACCGCTAACACAATATACCACCGATTCATAAATAAAATTCTCAATACAAGAAAGTCACTATTTAATTGTCTAATAAAAAGATCGCCTAAAGTAATGAAAGAATACATTTTGATTGGCAAATTGTAAACAAAGTTTGATGTGGGCATTCGTATACAGCGCCCTCTGATGTTGAAATGTGTTATTATACAATTTTATACTGAAAGTGAACTTTGTGATTTTTATCTAATAGTCATCTATAATCATTATTTCACGTGTCTGCTAGAAATTTATTAATTTCACCGGTATATTTCAAATAAAAATGGTAATGTTTTAATCCATTTGTCTCTTACAATTATTTGATAAATATTATTGTGACAAAACCAATATTACGATATTGAGTATCAATTTAAACGACAAAATTAATATTGCGCTTTGAACAGTATGAAACAGTCTATCGAGAGTATAAGAGACTGTTATAATAATCGAAAACTGGTTAACGGGCGTCGCTTGGACTTTCGTGTAGGGAATGCTAAATCTTGTCCATAATTTACGAGACCATCTGCCGGTTTCGCAAAGGCTGATCAATGATTAACTAATAAACTGTCAAATCTATCGTTAAACATCAATTGGGTTGTTGAAAACATGATTATATCACCTGATTTGAATGATTGATTAGTTAAACAGAGCTATCAAATTCACTTCCAAATTGTATGCGATTTTGCGATTTTGTTTAATGATGTATTATTGTCTTACTAACATTTCAGATACTCGAACTGATTTGACAGAGCTTTTACCTTAGTATGCTTGTTAGGTTAATAAGATTTGATTAACCTTTCAGAAACCAGCCGCATGTCTCGTAAAATTTTGTACTAGAACCCGAGAGACGGCGAGATTTTCAATGATTACTTCCACATTTAAACAACACAATGACGAGTTTAATTCAGCAATTATTTGAACTGCTTCATTTGAGAGGTGTAATTATAATTTATTAGATAATACTACTTTTCAATTACACTAACTAATAATACTTCTTAAAATTAATTATTGCTGCGGAAGGCTGGTATAGCAAGATTACATTACGATAATAATTATAATATAGAAAAGATAAGCTTGGAATTTGATCTGCGAGACACACAATTGTCAAGCGACGCCGGGCGATATGCCATATTTTACTAAACGAATTGGAACCTAGATCGATACGAAACAATAAATTTGGTTGCAATTTTTTTATATCTATTATGTAACAAAATTTTGATGAATTGCTTGAACAGAAAATATTCAGCCAGCAATGGAACAAATTACGTTCTATTCAATAACAATAGTATATAAACAAATATATTCTTCATCCTTTAATGTTTTATATGTATACCGACTTAGTATACTTGAAATATTTCCCCAGTTTTTATGTTATATGTTAAATCCAATTATTTTATAAAATGTTAAGTATAAAATGTTTTTGCATTGTGTAGTATACATAGCAGTAGTGTGTAGTATAGTATTGTTACTGCATGTAACATACAGAGGTGAGACCAATTCCGTTTTTGTTTGGACTCAAAATTTATGGACAAATTGAGACTCAAAAGTGAACAACGAATCGAGTACAAACGACTATTACATTAATATAAAACAGCGCACATTTGTCTAAATGTTGGCCATGAAATAATTATTAATATACTGACATAATATTCACACAAAAGAGCATCCACCGACATCAACTAAATGAGACAACCTATTATACATCTAGGAGATTAAAAGGCGCTTGTAATTAAATAATATAATTTATAAAATACACTTATACATACATAAATACATTGATATCTACTATTTAATTGTAATGGGATATAATCTGTAGATTGAATATTTTTCGTCCATTTTAATGTACATATGCATTATTATATATAGAAACCAAAACTATTTTTTATGTATATCTGATTTCGGTTCGAAAATTACTCAGAAACCTTTAAATAGGTTTCGATATATCGCGCATATCCGGGGTTATCCTTAAGATACTTTTCATCCCGGGAAATAGAGCTATTCCCGCGGCATAATACATACAAGTTACTATGTTAATGATAATTAGTGTGTAGAGTGTGTTTATTTAATTATACCTTAGTGATGAATATAAATGTCATTAAGTTGTTATTTTAAAGTTTTGTGAGTAATATGCAATGATAATTATATAGGCAATTTTTTAGAGTATTCTTATTACAAAAAAGAAGATTACTATTGCAATAAATTTGATTGCGAATTTCAGAAACAAAACATTATTCTTAAAGTTGTTGTTTATAGTATTATTCGAATATTGATGAGATTTAAACCATTTTTTAGATTGTTTATATAAAATTAAAGAATATTTGAAAATTTCTCCGATATTATAATACGAAAATGTTAGATACAGATAATTTTTTATTGCTTTGTTTAAAAGCTACTGATATTGTATTGTCATTAAAAAAACAGTTTTCTATGTAAAATGGAATAGCGTAATATATACCATTGCTGAGAAATAAGATTAAATTTACAATAGTTATACAAATAATGTAATTAATATGATGTATACTAGCGTTAAGATGTGAGAGAAAATAAAGAGATTTTTATTATTATTATTAATAATAGAATTGAAATAATTACAATAGATGACATTGCAGGTTATAAGTCCACTGTATAATTTAAATACCAAATGATTGCCCATCCATTATACAAATTAATCCGATCGTATAGTTGTTCACACAAACCTAGGTATAATTTATTGCCACACGATTTGTATAATACTAATGTATAATTTCATTACTAATTATTTATTTATGAATCAGTAATAATTTGACAATAGAGATGATATTGACAGTATCAATATTTGCTGCGGTGTTTTAACTGCGTTTGGTAACATTAACGTACAATCCACATATTTTCTTATATATATAATTTTCCTGTTCGTCTGTATATCACTGAACTCATAAACGGATCGATTTTGATGATTTTCTTCTTGTTTAAATAGATTTGAGAATGGTTTAGATTCACAATTCGATTCGATTAAAATTATTTTTTTTATACGCTGCGATAAAGCTTCTACCGGAACAATTAGTATACCTATATAAACGTAAGTTCGAGAAACAGATCTGAATTACAACATAATGGTAAAAGCCAGCGACATAAAAGGCGTCACGGATGTATTGTCGACCGAGAATGAAAAGAAAGATAGTAAAGTAAAGCAGCAAGCGTATAAACAATATTACCATGAGATTTTCGACCTTAAATGTCAATATATTTCAATAGATCGAAATCTATTTCAATAGATAGAAAAAATCGTCAAGATGAAAAAATCATCAGACTATGACATTAGAATTAAACACGTAACATTTTCTGTAATTCCGATTGATACAAAATAAGATTTATTTTAATAAAAAAAATGAAAATCTAATTTAATTATCCAATTACGTTTCTTTAATGTCACTTGGATAGCTTTCTTCCGATTGGATCTGTCTCATTTGGATATGTCAATGGTATTTGGATCTGTCTAAATCACCGAGATACGAATTTGTTCGGTTCACAAAAGGTCGTTAAAGGATATATTTTTAATTTCTTCTCCATATCAAACTTACCTTAAATATTGCTTATTAAGATACCGTATAATTTATTATACAAAGGCGTCGATATAAAAATGTATCACTGGCTTGGCCGAGGCAGTGTGAACCTTAACGCATCTTCAACTCAAAGACTATTAAAAAAACCAAATTTTTGGTCAAGGTCATACAAACATCGGTTATAAATATTGCAAAAAGGATTATCACTAAACCACTAAATAATCTCCGTTTTATTTTTTGCAAATTTTTCAAACATGCTTACACGATGTTTACCAAAAACGTGCTTTTTCAAATGAATCTTTATAATACTACTGTGATATTCCAATGCTAACAAATAATGTAATTATTCAGAGATTTCAGTATTTCCAACAGTCAAATTAAAAATCTGTCATATATCCTTTATCAGAAAACTCAGTTGTCTCTATACAAATAGATTTTTAGAAAATTTTAGCGACAATTCAAACGAGATTACAAAAAGCCGACACTGAGACAATTCGTCTATTATGCCTCTGAACATCTAACCTAATATTACATTTCGAAGAATGAATGTATACGAGTCTAACCGCCAGTTTCTGAAAGGCTTGTCAAAATTTCGTTCATCTAACACGCATGTTAACGTGAAAGTTCTGTGAAGATTCTACGAGTTTCTGAAACGTTGATTAGCGAATAATTTCTGAATAATCATGCTTTCTGCAACCTAATTGACGTTTGACAATA